>PYHW01010703.1:4299926-4317667 GCA_013186435.1 Turdus rufiventris
CTGTCAGGAAACATACCCAGTAAAATAAAGGGAACACAATCAGAATTTCCAAGCTGGGTCACCATTTACAGAAAAGGCAATGTGATACGTCACCTGCTAGTGAAATTTAGCCATTACTATCAGACCTGTGATTAGACTTTCCTCTCCTTTTAGCTTTACTAAAGTTGACCTAATTGCAATATAATTAATGTGAGTCAAATTTGTCCTCAGACTGTTTAAAATTTCAAGACCAAATCTTCTAATCGTCTCTGTTTTTGTTTTTTTTCATGGTAGCATGGCTGACATTTTTCATCTTCTTTTTCCTGATAGGGTGCTGAGAAAATTTTACTAATGAATGAATCTGGGGAACTGCAGGATCTCTTAACCAAAATTGAGGTAATTGTATTTCTGCAAATGAATATAGGGAATATACATTTACTACTTGTAATGGAGTAATTTATTTTTTTGCCATTTCCTTTTCTTCTACTATAAACTGATGATCCCAAATTTTTTTTTGTTTTGCTCTTTTTTACACCCTCTTTTGGAGTGGAGGCCCGAAAACCTTATTACCTAGCCTAATGTGTGTCCTAATCTTGGGACAAAAACAAATATATAACATGAACAAGGTCAGACTACAGGAAACTTGTAACTGCTCATTGAATACAACCACTGTTTATTTGCCTTTTGGTGTTTTTTTGATGTTTTTGGTTGGTTTGCTTTTTTCTTTCCCTCATTTTTTTTTTTTCTCAAAAATGGGTTTATTAGAATTGCAAGGGGCAGTCTGTTTTCGTCATTGCTGGAGATGCAGAAAGTGGTTCCACAAACTTCCGTCTGTGCAAGGAGGAAATGGCCATTGTTCAAGAAACTAAGATAAAGCAATTTTGCTTTGTTTTCAAAACTTTTGCTGGTTCTCTTAACTGCATCTAAAAGTATCTGTATATTTACAAGCCTAGCAAGGAATAATGAATGCAAAGATTAAAAATATTCTCTTAAAATTTTGAGATGATTTGCAATAAGCCTCAATGTAATAAAAAATCATCAAAAATTATGAAAGATGGGTGTGCACCTGAGGTAAAAGGAATGTTAATTTTACATAAAATGTTTCCAGTCTTTGTCCCTGGATGAACTGATAGTAATAGAAGCTGTTTCCCTTGTGAAGAAGAACAACAAGTTTATGAGCTACTGAACAAAAAGAAAAAAAAGCTTTGTTTGCATGTTTATCTGAGTTTTCAATAGATAAATTTTATTATTAATGGGTTTGTAGGAATATTTTCAATTTTTTTTTTGATGGTGATCCAGGTACTACATTTTTAGTGTATATTTTACTCTGGTAATAATTTGTCACTAATTTTTAGTGGTACATAATTCCTCAGACTAACAGTAGCAGGAATTGCATGGATTTTTGTTCTTTCTTTGTGAATAAACCTGTGAAGTCCTTACTCAGCAGTGCAGTGTTAAAACATGTGGTGGTAAGTACCCAAAGTAGCATATAATTCCTTTCTCTGATTTGAACTTTAAGGAAATCATTAAATAAACTGGCCACATTTTCAGCAAGTGAAACTTAAAAGTGTCTTTGAAATCTCTTCTTCTATGCTCCACTGTTTTTAATACAATAAAAAAATAGAATAAATTTATTGTTTTACTTGAGAATTGGGACAATTGAGAGGCCTCAAGCCTTCCTTGCAGCAATTTTCTCTGGGGTAGAACTGTTGGACACTGATGATCTGTCTTCTTTACGCTTAAAGCGTCAGCATTTTACACCCATCCATTTGAATACTCCACTTATTTACTTGAGTGCTACTTGTCAGAAGCTATGAATTGCTTTCTGATCTCATCAGCTTGAACTGTAATAGTATAATATGTTCAGTATGAGCATGCAAATGCTGAAAGTCATAATATTTTTATGTAGAGCATAGAAAACATAACATCAGCATAAACAGCCTGGAGTTTGGATTCAGTCATCACAATACCTCCTAGATTTAATCTAGACCTAGACAATATCCAAGTGATGAATGCAAGCTGTCCTTTAGCTTGCTATTTTGGCAAGTGTAAATGCAGGCTGTGAAGGTATAAAGTGACCAATGGATCTGCAGTGAACCTCTCTGACATTGGATGTAGATCTGACCGAAGGAAAAGGCAGAATTACAGTAATTTGATGATTACAAGCCGCACTGAGTATAAGCCGCATTTCCGGTGTGTCGGCAAAGTTCATGTCTTTGTTAACACACAAGCCATGCCCAATTATTAGAGGCAGTGTCGTTCGCAGCGAGGACCTGTGTGCAACAAAGTTGCCAAATAGTAACAGAATTGCGGGATGGTGGGGTTTACTGGCTCGGCTCAGGCCATGAGGGCTTGGGGCTGCCAACGGGGCCAGGTGGCCCAGCTCGGCGCTGCCGCTCGGGGGGCCGCTCAGGGCCAGTTGCTGCCACCTCTGGGCTCGCTTGCCCCTGCACTGCGATAGCAGGGGGGCACGGACCCCGCTAGCATCCACGGCAGTAGTGGGAGGCAGGGATGGAGCCCGCTGGCACCCACGGCAGCGGCTGCAGTGGGGGGACAGGGGACGGGAGCCCCCAGCCTCATCCCCGAGCAGCGGGGCCAGTAGGACGGAGCCCCCGCCTTCCCCCCCCACCCTGGAGCTGCCTGCACAGAGCCCGGCTCCACCCACTGCACAACAGAGCAAGCAATGTGTAACAATCGCGAAATGTCGGGTTTTACTGGCAGGTTGCTCGACTCGGCACCTCGGTTTGCACTTTTGGGGTTGGAACTGTCAGAAAATTATTGACATATTAGCCGCCCCTGAGTGTAAGCCGCATTTTCGGTGTGGGAGCAAAATTTTTGTCAAAACGGTGGGGCTTGTAATCATGAAATTACTGTACTGCTCTTCCATGGTGGTTTGCCATGGGCTGGGGTGCCCAAAATGGGAAGCAGGAAATGTATTTTTATCTGTCCTGGAGTCCTCATTGTCTTAGACCTTGTGGTGGTTGATGAGATAACATTTTTGTCTTTCTTTCATTCTTTGAGCAGAGAGTCCAGCATCCTCAGGAGTGCCTCTCTTGTGGGGGCTTTGGTTTCCTGCCGTGCTCAGTGTGCCATGGGAGCAAGATGTCCGTGTTCCGGAACTGCTTTACGGACTCCTTCAAAGCCCTCAAGTGCACTGCCTGCAATGAGAACGGGCTCCAGCGCTGCAGGAGCTGTGCAGGCTGAAAACGGCATCTCCACGTTCAAACTAATTTTGTGGTACTGCACCTGTTTGTAATATGCTTTTTTAAAAATTATTGCATTTATCCAAAACAGTCAATAAAAATCCATTTGTTGTACACTTCTGGTTTGAGCACTTGAGCTTTTTAATCTTCGCTTGTTGACTGCATAATGAACTGTAAAATGCATCTTTTTAGTTTCCTCACAGGGCAATTTGTAGTCTGAAAACTTATATGAATTCTCTCTTTTCCTATATGGGATCATCAGCAATCATATGTGTTTTTGGGTACTGTACTCAAAATCACAGCAAAATTAAGCTTAAACTTCAGATTATTGAGCAGTACTGTTTTCAAAATGAGGGAGAATAAAGATTTTGTAATGTGGACCAGCCCAAGAATGTTTCCACACAGCACTTCCCTGAAAAGCCACTAGGGCTGAACTTTGTCCTGAATTCGATGTGGCAACAGAAGAATCAATACATTTCTTGAAAGTCCTATGAATCAGTTTTCTCTTTTAGTACCGCTTTATCTTTGTTACAAAATTAATGTTGTTAGACAAAGTTACATAAACATCTAATATAGTAAATATTCATAACTGTGGTAGTGTTACAGAGCTTTACGATTCTGTATGTTACAGTAGACCTTATAATGAATCAGTGAGAACACGTGACAGCTTTATAAATTGCATATAAAGTAATTGAAAGTGAGATTTCAGATTTTTCAGCTTAGTAATATTTGTAGTTTGATGACTAACCTGGTGTGATTGTTTCAGGGCATCTGTTTCCCAGGAAGGCACCGGTCTATGGATAGACAAGTCCAGTACTGTATATAGCTTTGCCAATTTTGGTGTGTTTCCCCAACACAAGCACAGCAGAATTAGTCAGGACTGTGGGCTCTCCCCTCGGAATATAGCCCAGTTTGGAAGTGTGTTACCATTCATGCGCTTCCAAAGAATACTTTTTATCAGGATAGATTTCGCCATCACCAACAGTGTTTTGACATTGCACGTCTGCTTCATGTTCTGGCTGTCAGTCTGTACTGGGACAAGTAGTAGAAAGGTAGCAGTAAATTTTAGCACCTTGCTGAAATCAGTGTTGGCTAGAAAAAGCTTCCCTGGTAGTCATTTCACCCTGCCCAAACTGCATTAGCAAGTGTTGAGCCCTGTCATTTATGCTTCTTGCCTCCTTCTTTTTAAAGTTGTGCTGACTGGGGTTTAGGTGAGTATGGTTTGCTTTACTAGGTGTTGTTTACTCTGCTTGGGTACCCCATTTCCCTTTCCTCTTTCCCATATAACCATATTCATTAATTTCTCTGTGATGAAAAACTCAGGTATTCTTTCAGTGTTTTGGACAGAGCACAGCTGTGGTATAAACCACAACAACCACAGCTGCACAAAACATGGCTTGCAAAAAAACCCCTCTGAAAAGATTAGCTTTTTTGATGCCTTATTTTCCTCACCTGAATAATCAGTCAATCATCTTTCCTCCACTTCCCTTCCACTTGCTGAGGTGGTAGCTGGTGCTGAAGAGTTGGACAAGTTTAGCTTACTTATTCTTTCAACATTTGAATCTAAGGGACTTATGCATATTCTATTGCATATTGAATGGGCAGGCTTGAAAGTGCTTCCACGATCCTACTGCTCCTAAAGATTCTACCTGAGGGCTCAGAGGAAGCATCTGGATCTTTGGCATAACATGAGAGAAATTAATTTTTATACAAAGGCCATCCATAATGCTTAGCAGCACCCCAGCTATAAAACTCTGAATAACAGATGTGCTTACTTTTTTACTGCATGGGTAAGAAGAAAAGAAAGATAATACATTACCCTTCTTTTATTTAATAGTCATGTGCCTTCTATTTCTGGCTAGTATTGCAGCCCAGACCGGTATGATACAGAATGAAAGACAGCATAAAGCAAAATGCTGATGATTAGAAAGTCATCATGCCCAAAACATGAAAATAAACTGTTTTAGTTTTTAACTTGTTATGGATCTAGAGAGTGAGAACATTCGCAGTAGTGAATACTGAACTCAAGATGGCATACTCAAATTCATCCTTGAGGGAAATTACTAGTGAAGAAAATGCCAGTGCATTTGTTGCGTTGTAGTTCCACACTTCACCCCCAAGAAGACATACTGTTTTATGAAATATTTCACATCACCATTCACCCACTGAAGAACCATTTCACCAAATTACTATGACTTGACAAAGTATGTTAAACATTTTCAGTTTCACTGAAAACAAAATTCCTTCTTTGACCTGGAAGAAGGATTTGAAGCTGATTTTCTTGCCATTCGGGCAACCAGGAAAGGACTTTTCTTCAGAGTGAAACAGATGCACTGAATCTATTTCTTTTCTGATTTATCTCCAGGAGCTGTGAAAGAAATCTAGAGAGACTGTCCTACAAAGGCTCTAACCCTTCAGAGGCACATGTTAATGAACAAAGATATGGCAAAACCTCCTGAGTTTTCTTTTTAGAAGGAAAAATTTTGAAAGTGAAAGGTCAAGTTTTGCAGAATCTTTTTTTTTCCCACCTAAGGATCTTTATGGGAGCCACAGGATACCTAATGCTGACAAACATAGTATTCTTCAGGCACTGCATATTTGTAGTTACTAGAAAAAGATCTTTTCTCTCCTCTCTCATCAACTGAATTAGTAGCTTTTTCTCTCCAGTTATATTTTTATTTTAACAGCCTATGTGAAAAACAAAACTTTTTTTTAAATCTTTTTAAAGGAGCTATTTTTACCCTATTGTTTACAATCTCTGCTAGGGTTTTGGGTCTGGCTTCTCAGTTCTCCCCAGCCATCCTAGAAATACTCAGTGTGACAGAATGACAACATTCCAAAGGAAAGCTCAGAAGCCAGTTGAGGGGTATGATGGTTTCTAGTATAAGAGATGCATTAGGCAGCTAGCAATATAGCCTTTGAGTCTGAAATAAAATGAGGTATGCAGCTCTGTTCTGATTTACACCAGAAGTGTATCTTTACTTCCAAAGGGTTAGCAACTGTCTCCTCTGCTATAACAAATAAGACTCATCCAACTGCATCTTTGCACAGGAAATTTTCTATTTCTAAATGCATCAAGCTCTGCTTGTTTCTGGCCCTCATGACAAGGCTGAAGTAAGGATCCAAGTAAATGTTCTCTACCTGACAGCTCAGCATATCGACATACATGAGAGCTGGTATCAGAGAGCAAGGCAATCCTTAGGCTGTTTCTTTGCAAAAGTCTTTACCAGCTTAAGAAAGAGAATGGTTTGGAGTCTTCAGTCCAGTAGGCAGCACTCTTTCCAGTGGACTACATGTCTGAGCATAAGACTGTTCTTTGACTCTGTAGAGAATTTTGTTGTAACAGAAGAGGGTAAGAAAATTTCTTACTCTAATTAGTGAGGACCACATCAAGCAGGGTGTTCATCCTCCTCTTGTTTTTTATCTTTGTAATGGGTTATTTCAGAACAGTTTTCTTCTCAGTTGCACTAAAAGACTAAGGATTATAAATTTTATTTAATACTGCACTACTTAATAAACATACTTGTTTTGTTCTGTTGGGGAGTAGTTTGCTCTTTTAGCTTAGCAATGGGCATTAACTTTCTGGGTGAAAAAACTGGGCATTTTTCAGCAAGAAATAGTTCATCTGGGACTTGATTTCCATTAAAACTCTTATTTTCCATGGTATATCCTTCCTAAAGGTACCTTAAACAGATAGACTATCTTATGTGTCAACAGCCTCCTGTAATAAAATGTTTTATATAAATTTGGAGTGGTGAGAGTTTCTGCAGGCAGTGCTGCAAAAACAAACTTGGCATTTCATCTAAATCTAAAAACTACATCAGACATGGATCTTACTGACCTCCATACTTAATTCTGAAGTTTTCTGACCTCAGACATGGTCCTGTCAAATCAATGAGAACCGTCCTACTGATTTATATTCCTGGTCAGCTGGGTCTAGGGTATCTTCCCTTTACAACTGAAGTGCTGTGAAATATAGAATTATGCAATTAATGCTAGACTGTGTACGGTAAAAATTCCTCTTTAAAAGTAAGAAAATGGTGTGTCTTGAAACCCTCCAAGATGTTCACTCACTCCATGATTTATTTCTCCTATACCTATGAACTCATAATAATGAATGAAATGGATCTGATAGGTCTTGAAATAAGACAAGTTAATTCAGCTGTAAGTAAACATGCATTATAAGAAAACTTGCTGCTTTTGACTTTAGTGTCCTGTGAGAAAAGTTACAAGAATTTTGGAATTTCATTAATGAAAATAAGGAATGAATCTCACTTGAGTTCACAATTTTCATGAGTGAATACCTAATGGAAGACACTCCAGGTACTGTTCCTTGCTATTGCCGTTGTATAATTGCATTAACATGAATTTTATTCTCTTAGCTTGAGATACATTATTTGACCACAAAAGCATTCAACAGGAAATGTTTATGTCCTAAATAATTTAGTAAGGAGAAGAATTAAGATTGCTTTGCTTACTTGAAATAATTTAGAGATGATAGTAAAGGACATTGTAATCGAACGATAACTTGAAAAGTAAAAATTATTAGAACTAAATATTTATGTTTAATCCAATTTCTCTTTCTTCCAGCCCTAATTTAGGGATAGTGAATCAGGAAATAATTGCTTTAGAAGGAAATGACTGTGAAAAAACAACTTCTAGCTTATCTGTTCTACTTTGAAAAATTGGTTTCAAATGAGTCAAAAGATTTATGAAAACCAATAAGTTTTCCATTCAAGAAAACCCTCAATGCAATAAGACATATACTGGCATTCTCTCTTTTTGCTACTGATGGAAAAATCATTCTATTGAAATCAAAGATTTATTTAAAAGACAGAATAATCAGAAATTTATTTCAACAAAAATAATTTTCTTTTAGTGGCCTGAAATTTGGAATTTTATATAAAAGAAATATGTTGCAGGGTAGTGCTCTTTGGCAGCTGACAGAGTTATATTTTGATCTGGAGAAAAAGCCTGTTGTGACAAGATAAAACAAGCAATAGTTTTGTGACCAGTCAGAGAGTTGACTACAAGTTGCTATTTTCATTATTGATTGTGATCTGTTCAAAATAGGCAAATAATGATCAATAAAAATTAATCACACATTGAGATATAAATGTGAGCACTCATCAGCTTACCACTTAGAAGTGGCTATTTTCCTTTATGAATATTTAATCCAGTGAATGCATTCTTCTCTGTCAGATATGGGCAAAATTCTCTCTGATTTCAAGTCAGGTAAATTATAAATGAGTGAGGATGACAAATATACAAAGCATTATCTAAATGTTAATCCTCTCTGAGCTAATTCCCATTACCAACATTATACTATTTTTTTGAAACTCTGCCCCGGATTTGAGCCAACATCTGAGACTTTGAAGAACATCTAGACACTGTATTTCCCTCAAATTTCATTTGCAAAATAATTTTCCCCATCATATCACATGTGGGAATAGGACACAGTAGGACAGGCCTGTTGTACTCCAGCAGAAATCCTCCAAACCTGTGGGATGATGTATCTAATCCTCGTGCATCAATAGAGCTGCACAGGCAAGGAATGCTTTATACTGCCTCAGAGATCTAACCAGACAGAGAGAACATCAGATCAATACTTCAGCCTGTAAAATTAAAGGACTCAGTAATTTTTTTTTTTTTAAGTATAAGCACAAAGATCATAAACAGTCATCATCATTACTCTTATATTTGAGATATTGCAATCATTGCCTTTAACATTATAAGAAAATCATTCTACCTCTCATTACAGCTTGATGGTAATAGCTGATGCTAAGTTTTCCTTTCCAACATAATCACAGAGTAAAATTTACTAGAACATTATCAACATCAGAACCATACTTTTAAACATAAGTAGAATATTATTATCATTATTATCCACTCCATTATTTAGGCTCTCACTCTGAAAGAGCCAGAATAACCAAAGCAAGATTAGCAGACAAACCTATCAGAAAGTTTAGTCTGTAACCCTCTTCCTCAGTGACTTAGGGAGATGCATTAATGTGTTTTCTGGGGAATACAGTTTCCCAGTGGAGATCTTTGCTATTTGATGTTGTACTCTTGTGATATCCCCAACAGTGCACACAGACAGTGCTGTCACACTTTCCTTTTCCCACATCCCATGTTCTTTTATCAGTTTGGAACATAATGATCTTAAATTTTCCAGTATTTTCTCATGTTCTGAACTAAATGTACACATCCTGTATTGAAGAAAAGTTAACAATTAAACCATTTCCTTTCTTTATAATCACCAAATCTCATCTTTTAAGACATACTTCATGAGCAATATGGTTTGAAAACCCTGGAATACTTGTTTGAAAACCCTGGACTATTTTTCTGCTTATATTCTCCACTCCTTTATCAGGTCTATGATGGGAATAAGTCTTTCCTATTGCGGCTTATACTTCTTGCAGTGCATCTAATGTTCAATAATACCAAATTTGTCATGCCACATTTTATCCTTACCTTCAGACAACTTGGTATAGCTGCTTACTGCGTGACTTATAGCCTCAGGGCCTACTCAGAAATCCTGTTGTCCTCTCTTGAACATTTTCTATCTTCTGTCTCTGCTGTACAATGAATTATTTTTCACAGCACCTTGCTATACTATAACTTGGTTTTAGAATTTGATCCCAGATCACTTGCTGCATCCCCTCTCCTTCAAACTGTTTATCTGTCCTGCTTTGTAGATGTAGTTTTTCCCACCCTTCTCTCCTAAATCCTCATCTGGTGTCAGCTTTGTCCTTCAGATCTCCTGACAGCCGCCCCAGGGGCACTATTAACCTACTGTAACCAACAATCTTCATCCACTA
Organism: Turdus rufiventris; assembly: GCA_013186435.1. NCBI lineage: Eukaryota > Metazoa > Chordata > Aves > Passeriformes > Turdidae > Turdus > Turdus rufiventris. The sequence goes on from PYHW01010703.1 coordinate 4,309,930, forward strand.
CACCTACAGAGAAACAGCATAAAGCCCAAGCAGACAGCATCTTTTCAGCTTAACTTCAGAGTGAGCTTCATTTTTTCAAGTTATACTGAATCCCCAAAGCACTTTTTCCTAACGTGGCATTTCATATTGATAATGACAGTAATAATTACAAACTGATAAAGGACTACTTGGCTGTGAATCTGAAAGTATTTCATAAACAGAGAAGATCAGCACAACAATTCTGAATTGTAAATCAGATTTAACATCCCTGTTTTAACATCCCAGCTTGCCTCAGAGGCATAGAATCTACATCTCCAGACAAAACCAATTTTTGTTGATGCCCAGATTCATGTAGATGCTATCAGGCAGAAATTTGAATACACTAAGTCTTCTATCCCTAAAAAAGTTTTTTTGAAGTATTTGTCTTTCTTCAGTATAAAGTATTTCCAAAAGCTTTATACCTGTAAAGCTAAGTCTCTAACTTTCCTTCTTTCCTTCCACTATTGATGTTATGAGATACCTAAAAATAATTAAATGTTAAACATAGCTATAACATCTGCACTATCTTTTAAAATCTAATTGTGTATAAAAATCAAATGTGTTGCACAGTGCATTAAAAATTTATCTTTTTGTTGCAAATTTATTCCTAACACAAAGTAGCAAGTTCTTCATGTCATCTTCACTTATTAGGGATAGATGTCAACAGTGACATGCTAGTAGGAAGTCTGGTAAATTTTTATCTTTATCAGTATTTGATTCTATGACATGAAGTAACTATTAATATCTTCAGCAGCCGTTATATTCTGAGTGTTTTTATGAGACAGTACAAAAGGATCAGACTTACTCAGATTTACATTTCCTAAAAATAGAGGCTGTCACAAATTTTTGGAATTTTTTTTCAATTTTGAGCACTGTACTTGTGATAGATTTTCTTCTCCTGTAAGTTGCAATTGAAACTGACTGCCAATATTTTTTCATTTCGCATAGAACTGTGAGAATTTTTCAGTGCTTTTTGTATCGACCAAACACTAGAAAATGCATCTTGCCCATGAAGGACACTTATTATCTTGATTGCAAGAGAAATAACTTAATGATGACCCATACATTAGGTGGAAAGAAAAATATCTCCCATACTTCAGGGATGAAATAGTTTATGCATTTTGCCATTAAATGAAATCAACCAAATAAAGATTTATTACCTAACTACATTTTAGCTTCCTACTCCCATGCACTTTTGTTCTAGAACTTGTTATATGTGCAATCTGCTCGTAATATTTGCTTTCATTCGAAGGAAGATAAAAACCTGGAAGCATTATATTTATCACAAGTGACATTAGCTGTGGCCTAAGCCCTCACATAGTTAAAACCAAAACTTAGAAAAGTAAAGCCCCATTTTTATTCCTTTGTTTCTGAAGAAAATAACTTGGATGCTTGTGTCATTGTACTCAGCAGTTTGTTTTGCTACTCTCACAATGCCACAAGTCACTCTCGTTTTTATTGCAAAATTCTCAGAAGTGGGCCCAAAGTGGAAGAGACTTTTCCTGGCCCAATACTTATGAGTTGCTCTAGACTCCACTGGAGCAGACTAATTCACATTCTCCATTAGCACTTTTAGTGCTGTGTGAGACTTGGGGAAAGACTGCAGCACGTCAGCAGAGCTTTTGGGTGTTGTGTCGTTCCCTATGTGCAACCAAGCCTTCTGCAGCCCACTGGGAGTGAATTTTGGATGCTGCAGCCATACTGGCACCTCTCCTAATATGGGTCTGTGAATTGGCCAAACTCTGTGCTATAACTAGGAACACATGATAGATCTTAGGTAAGATTTCTGTGTTTCACAAAATAAACTAAACTACCTGTCATATTATCCAACCCAAACAAGATTACCCTGATTTTTTTGTTACAGTTTTGAAGTATTTTCTTTTAGCATTTTACTATATACTATCTATTTTAAGCTTAGAAATTCCTACTAGTAAATGTGTATAGACCTTAAAGACAAAAGATCATAAAAGGACTTTAAACAAGAAGCAAACACTTCATTCACATTTGAAAATAAAAAGAAAATAAAATGCAATCTGAAGTATTCTGTCAGTTCCCTTTTCTCTGTAACCACTTCATTTCAGAAAGAAATGTGCAGAGGAACATTTTTACCTATACAAAATATATATTCAATCAGTAGCAGTGTTCATACTTATTAAGTACATGATGTCTAGTAATTGCTTTGTATGCTGCAAGAACAGTCAGAGTGATTTATCCTGGACCATCTGCATTCATGGACACTGTAGGACAATCCTTCTCACAAGGTCCCGTGTTCAGCTATGTAACTCTAGTGCTCTCCAATAATACCCAGAAATTTTTAAAGGTTAGTTCTTACAGATGAAAGATATTATACTAACTCAGCTACTAAATTAGCAAAATTTAGCCTGTTAAGTAAAATTAAAAAAAAAAATCTTGCCCAGAGAAAACATTAGCTGCGTATTCAGTTGTTTTTCTCATCTATCTTTAAAATAACCACAAATAAAATTCCTCCTACAAATGCATAAGTCCACATCAGTCATTTAATGCTAATAAAAATAATGCCATTTCAAACATTTTCCATATATTTATCTGGTAGTTTTCCACCTTTTCAGTAACTTCACAAAGGACAGTCTCTTCACAACCTTCCTTTCCTCTTATGTATCTCATCTCAATGTCAAATAGAATGCTTTGTCTTTCCCTATATTCTCAGTGGCACAACCTAACAGTGTCTTACAGACTTCACACCTTCCTCTCTAAAGCTCTGGAGACTCCTTCTTATTTTACTGTGTTCTGCTGACTTCTTAGGTTCTCTTTCTATTATGGATATTCAGTAATTTTCCTTCTTTTATGCCAAAGAACCTTGAGTTTTGCACAGGGACCTGGGTTTTTGTTTTTTGAGAGAAAGTGCAAAGAAGTGATAACCTTTCTGGCCTGTGCAAAGAAGTGATAACCTTTCAGGCCTGTGGCCTGTGCTGGGGCAGGATAACTTCAGACTCATTACTCCTTTGATAGGGAATTATATGAAATGATGAGGTCTTGCCTAATTTGTTGTTTGCTGGGCTGTTTTTGGTTCTGGAAGGCAGCTATGATGCAATCCAAGTTCATCTTGCTACTTGGAATAGTGTCCCTCTGAAGTACACAGTGAAAGCTGGCTTTGGCTCTGGCTTCTTGACCATTTTCCTTTAGGTAACCTGGATTTGTTTCTAATTTCTATGGTATCAGTAATCCACCTAAGATAATTAAATAACCCAAACTTTTGTGTTTTGTATCAAAGTTACATTATGTAACAGTTAAATTCCTAGTGATTTGAATAGTAAGTTCCTTTGGTGCAAAACGTTACTGGCATTAATTTTGTGCAAATGAGTACGGATTTTTTTCTTTCCATTAGAATGAATTCATTTTTTTAATAACAGGGAAAATTAACCTGATTAAATTTAGCACAACCTTCTAACAAATGGAAATTGCTGCCTCAGTCCAGAGGCAGTGATCATGTTAGATGCTCATTGAAACTAAGAGCATTCTCCAAAATGGCATTTAAGTAGCTTTGATGTGCAACTGCATTCAAAAAGTCACATCTCTGGTGACATGATGGTCTCATGTTGCCTATAATAAAAAACAATGAAGGTGAGTTKCATTCTAATAGTAACTGCAAATGCTCTTGCTGTGAAATTACAATGTTACTGTTTGGTTAGGGTTTTTTTCTGTCCTATGAGATTGGAACAAATCACCACCCAGTACAAAGAAATTAATAATATCTACACCAGAAACCATGTCCTTTCTCCTCAATATAAATTTATGCTTTTTTTTTTTGTTTGTTTCTGAGGAGGAAAAGGACTGAGTAGAGTAGCCCTAAACTAGAGGTAGTCTATTAGGCAAACCAGAATAGACAGAGACGGTGAGACTTGTAACGGGGGAAAAAATATGATACATTTTTAAATTATACCATACAGCCTTTTATTGAGTTTCTAGCAAGCTTAGATTTTTTAGCACTGCACCTGTAGCTGCAAACTTTGTGTTACTGTGGGAGATCTACAGCAACTGAACTTGGAAATGCAGTTTTAGAATAGATTTTTGGCAGCACTGGGCTCTTTAACAAGAGAAAGGACTTGAGACTTCAAACAGATTGGGCAGAAACGTTGCCCACATGCCTTCAAAGTTATTTGATCTGGAAGTAGTAATTTGTTGGTCTATTTTTACTTCATGGGGAAAGGTCATGGAATACTGACAAATATTGCTGAAAAGGACAACCTGAACACAGCAATCATGCAAAGATCACGTCTTCTGGATTGAATGTAATAGAAATTCTGGCACAGCACAAGTGATGTTGAAAGACTTTTAAAGCAAGAGTAAAGTAATTGGCATTACAGCCAAAGGCTGAAGTGTTATTTAATATTTAATTCTAGGGAAAGTAGAGATATCTTTGAGGAAGAGTGATTGACAACAAAAGTTGTCACTGCCTGTCTCTAATCATGCTAAATGATGTAACTATATCCATAATGTAAGTAAGATGGAGATTGCTGCAAATGAGAAGCATGATGAGCAGGACGGAACAGGCAGTGAAACCATTCCTGTTTTGTAATGATAATGATGACTTCTTTGGATTTTAAGCTCCTGATGAAAAGTAGACTCTGGTTCCATCTCTCTTAATCTAGGGGGTAGTTCTCTAATTTCAGCTGCTCTAATCTCATGATTTAAGTGCATATCACATCTCACAAGAGATCACAAGTTGGATGACCTGGCTGAATTCTAATGATGTGGTGGAAAAAATCCCCTTTGAGAGAGTTCCTGGTGATCCAGTGCCATAGATCATATGCCAGATCTATGCAAATTATCGTAGCATCACTTGTCCCCAAATATTTATATTTATTTTCTTGGAAGAAAATACTTTCTGCTGAAATCTTTCATACCTCTTGTCTTACATGGCCATAGCACCTGAATTTACAGCAGGCCCTGGCCTATTACATTACCCAGTATATCACTCTGAAATGTGACACAGGAGAACTATGTAGCCTCTGCAATATGACACACATTGGAGCCATTATGTCAGCAAGTCTTGATGTCTGTGGAAGGCAAATAAAATATCGACTGTCAAAAAATCCCCAAAACTAATGCTGGTCTCAATTTTTGAGGCGCCTTGTCAGCTTTGGCACACATTTATTACAGACCTAGGAATAAAAAATGATGTTTCATAATATAATGAGGATTTGGCTGTTTTTCCATTCTCAGAGATAACATAATAAGAATCAGGGAATGAAAATAAATAAATTTTTAATTAATAATTTGTTAATTGCTAAATCCTTTGAATATAGTGAAACAAGTAGCTATTACAAGCAAAGTCTACTTTCTCTCATCTTGAACTGAAAAATAATAACAAATAGACAGGATTTTACTAATAGGGCAATGCAAGAGATTGATTTTTCACAGTAAAAAGGAGAGTATATCCTAATTCCAAAAGATGAGATTCCATTTTAGAACAAAAATGATTGTTGAAATATATATCACATACGTTTAGAGGCTTGAAGAAAGTGAAAAATAAAAATAATACCCCCTGCCGCCTATCAAATAAAATCTAAAGCTGAGACTGCCCTTCCCTTTTCACTTCTTTAGTCTTTTGGCAAATCCAGGCTCATTGATAGAGCTGTTGAGTGCCTTTAGTTTGAGCACCTCTTGAATGATTTGTTGAAGCACCTTTCAGAAAGGTCCAACGTGAGGATGTAAGAGATCTGAAGTGCTCCCCTTTGCTTTCTCGTCACTGTTCTAAATTCTTAAGGTGGATAAAAGGTAGGAAAGTGCCTGCCTTTGGCAGGATGGAGATTAATGCCTCTTTTAAATGTGCACCATTTCTTATGAGTGCCTCATGTTTGATTTTCCTCACTTGGAAAGCACAAAGTTGTGCGCAGGTGGAGATACAGACAAAAACTCCTTTGTATGGTTTGTGCTAGGAACTTTCACATCACGACAGCCGTTTCTGGAAGTATGAAATACAGGGTTTGTAGTGCTGGCAGTGAACCACAGGGACTAGAAGAAACATTGCCAACAATATACAAGAAAACAGTGATATCACAGTTTTGATGAAAACAGCACCTGGAGGACAGCAGAGGAAAATGTTCTTCCTAATATTGCTGTAAATGAGAACCCAGCAGAGTAGGTAGATGTCCATGTGGGAAATGTTGTATATTATCAGAGAACTTCTTTCCTGAAAGCATTTTATTGTCAGGAGTTTTACAGATACCAGAAGCAATTCAAAATGGTTAGAAAGCTCCTTAATTACTATATTGTTCATATGTTGGGCAAAATTTGTGGTCACACTGAGACATCTAGTGATACCATGGACACGTTCTTACACAGTGTTACAGTAGACTTTGTCATATTTTTGTCTTTTCTGACAATAAAAAATGCACAGGAGCAAAAACTCTGCAAGAAACTGGTTTGCTGGTTGTCCAAGAGTGTTTTCTGCAGTCCCAGTTGTTTTTGTCCCAGGCAATTCAGCTCTATAAGCTTATCTTCAAGCTCTCTTTTATTGTGATGGCAAAATTGTCATTGCTTTTCCCAAAGCTGCTTTTGCTTCTTGAGGGCTAAATCTGTGTACCATGATGTAAGAGAGAAAGATCTGTTTACTTGCCTGCTGCTTTCTCTGCTGGCAGTACAATTCCCTGCTTCCCTATTCTGTTACACAGAAAGCTTGTGTCACTCTGATAAAAAATGAATCACAAAGAAAAAAGGCACAGTAATAGAACAGAAACAGTTTCTGTTTGAATAAGAAAAAGAATCAGGTGTTCTCAAAAATCTTCAGGACACCATAAGGTTAAAAGTGGAGGACAAAGTGTATAGCTCTGGAGCAATGGTTTCATGTTGCCTCAAGAGTAATTAGCTGCCTGTGGAAAAGGGCTGCTCTTTTTCACAGGAAATATATTACACTGACACAATCCAAACAACATAACCACTGGACAAGAAGAAGTCTGGTGAGCATCAGCAGTAGCTGAGGACCTCATTCACAAGCAATTACATAGAAAGAGAGGCACCCTTGGCTGAGATTAAAGGGCTCAATAATGAACAAACTCAAAAGGGAACTACTTCTTTTGGTCTAATGTCTTTAAGCCATAGCTTAAAAGAGTCTGCTTCAAAGAAATAATCTTCTTCAGTGAGTCAACCTTTTCCTACCCAGAGAAAGAAAATATGAAAATATTACTGCATTTAGACTAGCAAAAATGCACTAAAATAAATTTTTAAATGCTCATTATTATTTGGATGATGTAAGTAGTTTTGAAAATGCAAAAGTGAATCTATAGTGTTTGGACAACTGTAAATATATGCATATAATTTTTTCCGAAATTAAACCATATCTCAAGATATCTGAAATAGGCCATGGGTATGTTAATTATAGACAAACACACACACACACAAACACACAGAGCAATTTCACGATTACGAGCTGCACCATTTTGACTAAAATTTTGGTCTGAACCCAAAGTGCGGCTTTTAATCAGGTGCAGCTTATATATGGACAAACAATGAAAAGTTGCTGTTTTAGTTTGGAGGACAGGTGTCTGCTAAGAAAGGCAGGAGCTTCTCTTTGAAATGGAGGTAAACCCCCTCCCTCCAAATTATTATAATTTTGAAATCAAGCAGCTCTCAGGCAAAGATATGGGAATCAGCAATAACAGTTCTTTACTAGGGAAATTAAAATAGAAATACAGTGCTACAAAGAAACAAACTCCAAACCCTGACAAAGTCAGAGTACAAC
>PYHW01010703.1:4355246-4372793 GCA_013186435.1 Turdus rufiventris
CTCCAGCCTGTCGAGGCCCTTCTGAAGGGCTCACAGCACTCTGGGGTATTGGCTGCTCCTCCCCACTTTTGTGTCATCAGCAAACTCACTGAGGGGACACCTGCCCCTTCATCCAAGTCAGTGACGGAGAAGCTAAACCACACTGTTCCCAGTCTTGAGCCTTGGGGAATCCCACTAGTGACAGGCTTCCAACAAGACCCTGTGCCACTGATTAGAATCCTGTGGGATCTGCCATTCAACCAATTCTCAGCCCACCTCATTGTCCACTCAGAGGAAAAAATAAATATATATTAAGCATAATGATAATTGGCTGATGTTCCTCAAGCTTCACACCCTGGCCTTCTGTCCTATGCAGTTTACAGAATTCATATGTGTAGATTAAGATGATAAATGATTAGGGTTGTAGAATAAATATATTTTAATTACTATCAAAAATGTTCAGCCTCTATTACTGTCAGTGTCTTGTTGTACTGACAGTTGGAATGTCCATAAACCACCTGTGCTGTAGTGCAGTTTGGATTTAGCATTTGAAATAGTGAACTGAGTAACTATTGTCAAGAACTTTTATTATTCTGCCTTTAATGGACTTATTTTCCAGTAAAGACACTGAATTATTCCCAAGCAGGAGGTATTTATTTCTCTTTTTTTTTCCCTAAGAATACAACAAAATGAAATAAGAATTTCATATGCTTCTTAAGGAATCTCTGTTGCAGAGTGATGCACAAAATGCATGACATGCATTTTTTCATGTTTCTTATTATCAGGAAAAAATAACAGGAATTCTAATTAGTCTTATGAACTTATCTATATTTCATAAATTTCTAATTAAAGTGCAATAATACTTTGAGAAATTACTCCTAACAAGGCTGGGAGGGGACAATTACAATTATTGTTTTCATATTATTTCCTGGTCTCTTAATGAATTCTGTATAAACCATATCAAGAAAAGGAATTCTTAAAATATCCCCCTATGTAAATTTAATCATCACTGGAAGTCAAAGGAGGAATGTTTTACAATTTTCAACACATTATCTGTAATATTTTTAAATGATATTTTGTGAATAAATACATTAATGTTGCATGAACCATAAAATAACACGTTTTGCATGTATGTGCTACTTTTATGTGTTATGATTCAAAAGGCTAAAAATATATTTTTTTCATACAAATTCATAGAGGTTAAAAGTACAGTTCACAAATGCACTAACACATGCTTTACAACAAATAAATTCAGTGTTTGCCAGGCTGTACCTTTGAGGGCTTGTTCTAGTATAGATGCTTGTCTATTTGAAGTGAGTGACAATGTTGACTCATGCTTCCCTTGTAATCCATTATAAACTGCATATCTTTTCCGTGGAACTGCTGTCTAGGCAATCATTCCTGATCCTAGGTCATGCAATTTATTATTCTTGTCTCTATGTGTGTACCCTTCCTGCTCAAATCTATTACGTTTTTCAGCCTGTTTCCCTATATATCAGCATGGTATTGAATTTTAATGCTGCTCTCTGTCATAGTAGTGGTGTGTTCTGGGGTGCTCTCATGTACTGATTTAGTGACAATCATCTCTCTTGTACCCTTTGCGTCTTTAATGTATGTAATAATTAATACAAATATATTAATTAAGTCCAAAGAAAGAACCCTGCAAAACTACAAAATGTCTTTCCATTTTGATCATGAACTGACAACATTCAATCTGTGGCTAACCATTTTCCAGACAGTTTTGCAATCTATAATGATTTTTCTGTAATATTTTTGTCTGGCCTAGACTTCCCTAGCCTGTTTGTAGGAATGTCATGTGAGAAAGTTCCAAAATATTACTAATCTTGGGAAACTTAAAAATGTTCCTGGGAAATCTTACCATGTTACTGGAAAAATTGACATGTTTTATCTCTGATAAAGCCACCCGTACTCCTCTTGGTCATTGTCCTCTTCATGAATCTTTCAGCTCCTTTGGCTGTCCATTCCTGGACTGAACTTACACTGGTTGGTCGTTCCTCAGCTCCCACTCCACAGCTCTGCAGAGATAAGTCTGTACCATCTGGTACCTCGCTTATCATTTTCTGCAAAATAACTGCTAATGTATCTGAGATTGCCTGACTCCATTTCTTAAATTTATGTGGTGAAATTCTTTAGGTTTAATCATTCAAAATCAACTAAGCTATATAAATATCCTGTAGCCTATAGTGGCTTCCTTTCTTTTCCTCCCTACTCCCTGCTTCCCTAAGGAAAATAAAGCACCCCACAACAACAGCAAAAAACCCAAACCCATGGAAATGCATATATATTTATAAGAAAGAGAAGAAAAGACATTCCATATGTTGAATTTCTACTGCTTTTTTAAAGTCAGAGCCTTTGTTATTTCTAGGCTATATTAGTAATTTAAGATAATTTTCAGATATAAAGTGTGAGTCAAAACAGCTGTGCAACAATGAGTTCTCCTGTGAAATTGTTGCACTTCACACTCAGGAATGAATTCATCTTATCATGACAAGAGGGCAGCATTGCTGGACTGAAATACTGTTTTATTGTTGATAAAGATCAACCTTATCCTATTAATCCCTTTCCAGTTATCTTGTAGATAAAAGGTACTACACAGAAGCCTCAAAGGTGGACAGAAAGCAAAACTCTTGCCCCACATTTGCCAAGGAAAAAGCTGCAAAAGCATTTGAAAATGTAAGGGACAGTAGAAATGTTAAAGGTTATCACTGTAACATAAGTATAGGATCTATGTAAACTAACAGTGTTTGAGTGCCTGATAGGATACAGTCTTTCATGATTCCTGAGAGTTTAATGCATAACTTTCATCTTGTTTGAAAGACAGTTTCAGGCTCAGGACTTGTATTGGAACTTTCAAGATGAGTGTTGTTTCTGGAAAACCTTTGGTACTCTTATAGCATCACATTCCAGTCTCAGAAACTTTTTAGACAATGTCAAAGAAAACATTATCAATGCTGATAGAGTAACTATTTCAAGAATTATGAGAAGACATCATCAAGATTTTTGTGAAAACCAGGATCATCCATTTACCATTGCCATTGGAAATGGTCAGTGTATCTGTACAGGCCCTAATTGCCTGTGGTTTATTCTGGTGATGTTGCAGGAGGGAGGAGGTGGCTGGCAGAGCCCCTGTGGTCCTGGGCTATGTGGGCTTTTTGCCCAACCAGGGAGTGAGATATGGGATGTGGGGGAGATCTGAGGCTGGCAGTGGGGTAAAGCTGATGCCACTGAGGTTCATCCACCAGTGGATCATAGAGGTGTAGGCTTTTTCTAGCTTTCCTATTCACAGGGCTAGTTGTTGCAATGGTGTTTTAACAACTTCATTAAGGATACAGAATTAAATTAGAGGATTAAACTGTTTGGTTTTGCTTTATCATATTTTTAATCTGCTAGTTATTGTATCAATTCATTAAAACAGAAATTTTGGGATGTTGCAAGTTTCTCTTAAGAGATAAAGCACTTTTTAATTTTTTTTTTTAATTTTATTTTATGGAAAGATGAGTTTCAGTGTTGCTTTTTTATCCTTTAATCCTCTTTTGGTCTCAGCTGTTTATTAATCTAAAGGAATATAGGGGTTATCTTCCCCATAATACTCGTGTGCCAGTTCTGATGTGTCTAGAGGCAACATTTGAGTGACATAATTGAACTTGGTGCCGAGACTGTTTTAATTACATTAATTTTAATTATATGCAGTACATTATAATTACAGAGACTGAGACAGAGGGGCTCCCATCTATTAAGATCCTCTGCAATGCATTTGCATAATGGGACCTATTTCTGTGTGCAGTGTTACACTTTTTGATGGCTTCATCATTGGTGGAAGGTAGATTTTTTTAAAAATTTAATTTACATATGTGTTTCTAGTAACCACATTTGAAAGCCACCTGACAACCTTCATTACCCTCCACCAAAAAGATGCATTTTAAACAAAACATTTGAATTAGATGAAAAAGTCCTCTATGAAGAAGCAGGTTACTCAATTCCTGTGCAAGACAAGGCTTCCAAGGATTCAACTAGGAAACCAACAAAAGTGTTTTTATAATAGCTGGAGAACACTCACTTGTAGATGAATAATGCCCTACCTTTCTGTTCATCGCAAAATCTACATGGTTATGGTCAAATATAGGTCGAGAAGGGGCATATATTTGCCAGTAAATACAGATTTCCCAAAGGGAGTTTTCATCTCCGCTACCTTTCTTAGATCCCATTTTATATCCCTGCTGTGGGACACATTCCTTCTTGTGTTCAGTGTTGTAGCTGCCCTGGACTCCATGGAAAGGTCTCAGTCCATGGCCATGTCCTGTGCCATCCTTTGCCCTGGCACACAAACTGTACAGGGTAATACATTTCCCTTTGTAGGCCCATTATGATAAGAGGCTGGCACAGGCATGGCTCAGTTCTCCTTTCAACACTGAAGTCACTGGTGTTACCAAACACTGGATGGGCTCAAAGTCACGGGTCTCAGCCCCAGGAGAGGTGCTGTGTGATCAGGCATATTGTCACAATATTAGGCTATGGTGACCCTCCCCCTTGGCATTTTGTGATAGGCTTTGGAGATGGATTGCACCTTTAATTTTGGAAAATGTTAACAGGCTCAGTGTCTGCTCTCTGCTACATTCACAGCTGTCATTTACTTCTGCTGTCTTTAAGTGTTTCCTAAACACCTGTCACTCTGATACCACATTAATTCACTGAGCCTAAACTCAATACATTTTTCTCTCACAGTGCAATATTTCTTTGCTTGAAATGCCTTTCTTTTGGGATTTGGGGGATTTTTTTTTCCTCCTGAAAACTTTCTCACTAAGGTGAGACACTTACCATAGCAAATACATCAAGGAACAAATTATAATTTGTTTTGGAATAGCAATCTCGAAACTAAGTGAATGTACAGCTCTGAGGGTGTATTTTTGAATGCCTCCAAATTAGCAGTCTGGAATCTGGACCATAACATCTAAATACACCTAGGTGATTCAATACTTTATGTCTGGTCTTTGAAAAAAAATACGGCCTTTGATGAGGTTTGGGGCACAGTCAGATGGATCAGCACATCTAATCTGATTAACTACCCCATACATGGTGGTCTTTTCCATTTTCTCCTTCCAAGTGTGTATTTCCTTCTCTCAGTTCAGATGACTCCTTTCTTTATCTTTTACCTAAATAATTTTGTATAGAACTGGTAAGATAGTAGTAACACAAGCAGACTGGGATGTAGGGTGTGAAAGGAGTCACATTCTCAGAGGTAGAGGTACAGAGCTGGAGGTAATAAAGTACTAAACTTCTTTCATTAGCTCACCAAATTACAAGACATTGTCAGATATTTTCTAGTGATATTTTATTGACAATAAACAGCTAATGGAAAAATTAACTCTTTGTCTATCTGGAAAATATTTTGGCACTTTGTAATATTTAATAATGAATTGATAATTTAATAAATTCAACGCGTATTTAAATTAATTCAGGTTTAATAAGAAAGTGTATGCTGGGTCTAGTCAAATCTGAAGCAAAATGAATTTATTCACTGAAACAAAATAAAATATTTAAATTCAAATTAGGTTAAGAAAATATTAATAGGCAATTTATTTTAGTTCATTGCTGACTTAGTTGTAGTTGATGTCCTTCTTTCCCTTATCAGCCACACTCCCTGAAGCACTATATTCTGCATAATGTGGTGTGTTTTTTCTCTGCCCAAGCTCTGCACTGCGAATCATAAGAATCACATCGTTGTTGATGCATTTCAAGAGAGAGACAATTGCACCATATAGTCTGGCTCAGATGGAAAACAGGCCTTGTAGGACACCCATAAAAGGGTACAGTCATATCAGAAATATGGCTAATGCTGTCCTTGTACAGGACTAACTTCCCTGTAGAAATCCTGCATTGAATTTAATTTTGGAATTTCCACCCTTTAAATGTATTTGTATTCCAAAACATGGTCACAATTTGGGACAGTCAAGTCCAATAATACTGCTAACACTAAATTTCATCTTTCATTTTTATCACTCAGCCATTCAACAGCATGCTTTAATTTTGCATGGTCTGAATACACTGCTGTACTAGGTTGGCCCTAGATAGAAACCAAACCCCTACACAGTCACTCACTTACTCTGCCCCACTTACTGGGGAGGGGATGCAAGGAGGGGAGAAAACAGCAAAAAAAAAAAAAAAAAAACCAAAAAAAAAACCCAGAAGCAAGACAAAGACCAGTTAATATAATCGGTTAAAGACTTGATTTGGAGAAAGCTAATTGCCAATCAAAATAATATTCGATTACTAATTTGAGCAGTGAAAAAAAAAACCAATAACACAGTCAGGGAACTAATACCACTCTATCTTTCCCAAGCTGGATCCACTCTTTCCCTCCAGACCCCCCTCCTTTCCTCGCCTGCCACTGCAGGTCACATTCAGCCCTTTCAGTGAGGTGAGGAGCAGCTCTATCATGACATGGCTGCTCTTCTCTGATGCTCCTCCTTCCTTACACTTTCCTTCTGCTCCAGAGTGGGCTCTCCAAGGGCTGCAGAGAGTCCTGCTCCACCATGTGAGGCAGGACCCCATGCTCCCACTTCTACTGCAAGGATAACTCACACTTGGGCTTTGCTGGAAGAGAGCTCTTTTGTAGCCTGTGCAGCACTACATGTTCATGTATTCTGCATCAGAAAATTGTGTTGGCTCAACTGGCAATATAAAGCACAATTTTAAAAAAGAGTATTGATTTTTATAAAATTAAACCATTAACTTGTCTTGTGAATTTAACCTTAGCAGCTGTATCTATAGATATGTAAGTACATGTAATATATTTGTTACAAGAAAATGTCCTTTAGGATCCTCAGGGGGTACTGAGACTGGTGCTGTTTAGCATCTCTCTTGATGACATGGACAGTGGGATTGAGGGCCCCCTCAGCAAGACTGACTGCGGCAGCAAGCTGTGTGGTGTGGCTGTCACACTGGAGGGAGAGCAGGATCTGTGTGAACCTCAGGACATTCAATAGGGCCAAGTGCAAGGTCCTGCACAAATACAGGTTGTGTGGAGAATGGATGTAGCCCTGCCTAGAAGGACCTGGGAGTGTTGAATTGACAAGAAGCTCACATATTTCAGCCGTGCATAGAAGGCTAGCTGGGAGGCATCAAAACAGGTGTGAGCAAAGGTGATTCTGCCCATCTTCTCTGCTCTTGTGAGACCTCACCTGCAGCACAGCATCCAGCTCTGGGGCCTACAATATAAGGAAGATGTTCTGGAATGAGCCCAGTGAGGGGCTGCAAAGATGTTCAAAGGATTGAAACACCTCTCCACTATGGACAGGCAAAGGGATTTGGGGCTGTTCAGCCTGGAGAAGAGAAGGCTTCAGGGAGACACCTCAGAGCAGCCTTCAAGTACCTGAAAGGGGCCTTCAGGAAGCCTGGAAAGGCACTTTTTGCAAGGACATGTAGTGTAGGACAAGTGGAAATGGCCTTAAGCTTAAGGAGGATAGGTTTAGATTAGATATTAGGAAGAAATTCTTAACTGTGAAGGTGGTGAGTCACTGGTTGCCTAGAGAAGCTGTGGAAGCCCCTTCTGTGGGAGTGTTCAAGGCCAGGTTGGATGGGGCTTTGAACAATGTGGTCTAGTGGAAGATGTCCCTGCCCACAGAGAGCCCTTAAAGACCTGATCTTTAAGCTCTCTTTCAACCCAAACCATTTTATGTTTCTATGACCCTTCATGCATGCTACCCTTAAATACGGTGCTGAAGCTCTGTCTAAAATCCTATAGGGTCATTGTTTTCTCAGTTCTTTTGAATGTGCTTCACAAATTATATGAAGCCAGAGGAATATCTCTTTCACAATCAACAGGTCCTTGTTAGCAGCCCACGGCTGAGTCTTATTCATACTGCGGAAAGTAGTTAATACAACAGGAAAAATGTGAGCAAAAAGTCTTACAGAGAAGAAAGGATACATAGGGACAGAGGTAAAAATAGCATTGAAGACTGGGAGGCCTGGATGCTCTGAGTCATAGAGCACAGAAAAAATAATTAGACCTAGAATGAGTCATGGAAAAGAAGAATGAAATAATTTCATTAAAAAGGAGAAATTCCTTGTCTTTATCTGAGGAGATTCAAACAGGGAACAAAGCATGAAAAGAAATTTTTATTTTTCAGATGAGTACCATTAATTTAGAAACCTCAACTGAGCCTTCTCTCCTTCAAGGCTTGATACAGACTCTGACTGCACATGACAAAAATGGTATGCCAGAGCATGCGATGTTACATACTGCCTTAAAAAATGGATGTTAAATTTTATGTATTTACCTAATATTTGAATTGCTTCTACAATTATACAATTGGCTTGAATGGAAACAAAACTGCATTTAGTTACTTTTATCCTAAAGGGGGGGAGAAACAACTCTTGATACCAGAACAAGGGCCAATGAATTCTAATACTCCATGCTCCTTGCTTCTTGCAGAATGCATATTTCAATAGCATTTCCACCAAATTGTATCCACATATTTCTGTGGATGGAGTCTGGAAATCAATTCTAATTTGATTTAAGTAAATTAGTCATGGGTTGTCCTGTGGCTGTATTTAATCTGCTACTCTCTTCAGGTTGGTTTGCCACCTCAGAAATAAAATTAGAAAGGTTTTATTTTCACCTTGACTTTGACAGATACATTTTGCTCTTGCCTATGTTACAGGCCAAATAAGAAGTAAGCACATGAGTTAGCTCATTTTGCAGAGCTGTGAATTTGATTTTTTCTTTGTTGTTTTGCATTTGTTTGTACAATTTGTAAGACTCAACTCTGATCAAGGAAGCATTCTGAACTCTGAGCAGACAATCAAATCTGTAACTTTAATTCTACAGTCTCAATTAGAACTCAGTATTAACAATCAATTAAAGAATAAATAGAGATGTGCTGACTCATTTGGAAAATTGACGGTGTTGGCAGTGAAGGAGAGTGGACAGAGCAGGTGTTTGATGTCTGCCCTTGAGTAACTAAAATACTGAAGCTGGGACTGGATTCAAGATCAGGTATAATGTTTGAAACAAAAACATTTTGTGGTACACTGGCTCACATCAGTCATATTCCATCACTCACTTGGTTTTAAGCCATAGTACCATAAAAGTATTTTTCCAGATGGGGAATGCCTGAGCTGATTATTTCAGAAAACAACTTGCCTGAGGATATTTTCTCATTGCTTGGATGCAAGGAAGAACGTTACATATGATTTATATAATAAAAAATGTATTTGCTCAGACATAAATAGATATTAAAAAAGGGAACAGTTCTCCTCAGCAATATTTTTCTCTTTTTCAAATATCAAAAGAGTGATTTATTTTTGACAAAAGGCTAAATTCTCAGGCCAGGCTTTGATTAATCCCTCTGGAAGTTGGCTCAGTAAGATTTGACAAGACCCAAGCAGGAAATGACTGTTCCATAAAACATAAGAAACTGATACAACAAAACACTCCGACAAACCAACCAAACAAACATGCATCCCCCCCACACCAGTCCTGAATTGGGATGATTTCTCCAAAAGAAGTAGGAACCAGAAAAATTTCACTATGCTTCCAAAGAGCCTCAGGGTGAAGATAGTCTAGGAGATCTGAAATAAAAGTTCAGATCCAGTATTTATTCGTTATTTATACAAAAAGTGAAATATCTGTAAGATTATATAATTGTTGGAGACCAAAGAGAAGGATATTTGCATCTCATGTCCTTGGAATTTTCCACAGCAACTCCCTCTCTCTGTCCCAGCAGCTCAGATGTGGGAGATTTGAAAGATCCCCTCTGTGCAGGCAAACTGCTGATGGACACTGCCTCAGCTGGGTCCTGAGAGAGGGAGGCTCAAGTCCAGTCACTAATTCAGGCAAGCAGGAATCGACAATGTGCACATTTTGGAGGTGCCTGGCCTCTAGGTTTCAATGTGGTGTTTAGGTGCATGGTTTAGTGGTGGACCTGCAAGTACCTTAATAGGTGGACTCTGACGTTAAGGGCTTTTCCAATCAAAATGATTCTATTATTCTGTGTCTTAGTTTGAAAGACAGGTGTTTCCTAAGGAAGGCAGGAAGGTCTCTTGAAATGGAAATGTAAATCCCTTCCCATTACATTATTATAATTTTGAAATTAAGGAGCTCTCAGGCTAAGATATGGGAATAGGAATAACAGTTCTTTACTAGGAAAATTAAATAAAAATACTGTAATACAAAAAACTAAACACTGACAGAGTCAGAGTACAACCTGACACCCTGTCAGTCAATCAGGGTGTTGGTAGCAGTCCCATTAAATGGTGGCTGCAGTCCTCCTGGAGTGACAGATGAGGTTCTATTGAAGCAACGATCCTGGAGAACGATGCAGTTTTTTTCTGAAGGTCTAGTGGTGATGAAGATGGGCCTGGTCTTCTGGGAATCCAGTGGGAAAAGGCTGCTCTGATGTTCCAAATCTTGGATTTTGCCTAAGTAGGAAATGCTTGGCTCCTCCCTCTGGGTGGAGCATCTCCCAATGGGATGATATAATTTTATCAGTCATGCAGTGGGACTCAGTGGGCCATTAACAGAAGATATCTCCCTGGAGAAAGGCTGGGTTGTGGAAAAGATAAAGAACAATGCCCTACTGGTTTTAACAGATGGTCCATTAACAGAGGATATCCCCCTGAGTTATGAGAAATGGGTCATGGAAGAGACAAGGAGCACTGCTCTACCTGGTTTGAACAGATGGTGATAGAATACATACTTCTGGTTACATCTTGCATTGCAACCTAAGACATTCTATTTTGGGAGCCTGTCTGCCAATGTATTGTGGAGGAGAATAAGCTGTCCTAAATGAAAGATTGTGAGAACTGATGCTATACAAAGATTTTTTGGAGATCACATTCCCTGATGAATTTCCACAGTCAGAAATGGTCAGAAAATTCACAAATGGGCACAGTTGCTGTACTTGGAGCACAGAACTCAAAACACAGAAGAATTAATGTAATTTAAATTTTTTATAACTTAAATCCATTCCTAATGCAGAACAAAATTTTGAAATTGGAAACATTTATTGAGGTTTTTGGTAGGGATTTTTGCTGAGGCACCTCTTAAGGTGCCTACTGTATTGGTAAGGAGCAAGGACTCATTATACAGATACACTGGGGAGCAGCATCTGAGATGCACTGAGTGGGTGATGTTCTCCTTCCAACAACCACTGGTGCTCCTGGGCAGTGACAATAAATTTCTGCATGCTGAGTGATTTCCTTTAGGAAATAAGAAGGAAGAAATCCTCATGTATGCTGTGCTGAAACACCACTGCTGTTCTGCTATACTTGGAGACTTTTGCACATGCTGAAATGAGGACAAGATTTGCCTTTTAGGAGCACATCCTGGTGGAATGCATGCAGGGAAGTGAGAAGTGGCAGAAGGTTCAGATAAGGTTCATAGATGCACTTTAAAGAACTTAGGATTTGTTCACCACACAGTGAAACAATGATGGTAACTGTGGAAGGAAAACACATCTGCAAGATGATAACAAACAACCTAAGTAGCTAAAAGATACAGTACAGGTGTACATACTCAATGCAACACTGATATTCCAAGTGCTCTTGGTATAACTCTTATATACTCCTGTATAACTCTTATAACCCTATCCACTCATGCTTTTTAGTTTTAATAAAATGATGTCTGTATCTTTTTGGCTGCTAATAAGAGATATTTTGAGGAACATTAGTAGCTTGATTTTATTTTAATTTGTTAGGTTTGTAAAGCGAATGGTACTGACACTTCTCAACAAATCTCTCAAGAGGGACTTGAGATAAGTCTAACTTAGTCATACTTAAACCTATGCATCCTAACTACAAGACAGTTTTTAATACCCCTAGATCTGTGTGGTACAGGCATCCAGATAGAGAGGATCCACTTCCCAGAAGAAATAGATATATTTTTTCAAAAATTTCCTGTTTAAAACTAGAACTATACTTTAGGAAATAGTACTTAATGGCTCTTTCTCACTGCTTTCCCTCAGTTATACGGTGGGCTCCATCCTTGGTGATCCATCAAAATACTTCATCAGAGCTCCAGCTACAATGTCTCATGAGAAAAGTACTCTGATTGAGAGGTCTGGTAAGCACAAAGGAAGAGGAAATGTGAGTATCTAAGCAGCATCTGTGATGAAATGCTACATCGATATTATCCAAATTTTGTAGTATGGATAATTTTTTCTAGCCGCTGAGAAACATATTTTCTTCAGCAAATACACATTTTCCTGTCAAATTCTAGTTAAAAACAAATAAATTTTGTCAGCTATAACTGCAGAACAGTTTGGCAGAACACCTTGCTTGTTGCCTGACACTTTGCATATCTGTATTACTTTCATTCCATAGAACTAAATGTTTCACTTGGGCAGAGACTTCCAACTAAAAAGGTTAATCAAATATAGGGAACAGATTGCAGGAAAACAGAATGGATGCATCAGCCATACATGATTAAATTCTGTTTAGAGTCTGCTAGGGCTACTGACAGCAGTGTTCCCATCCTTATTCAGTGTAATTTAGCAGACATTGGCTATAGTGACTTCAGTGATACAGACGCTTGTATAAAAACCTCATTAAATTTAGGGTGTTTAAGGCAACTTCTTGCTGTATGGAAACACCTCCCATAATGGGTTCCAAAGGGATGCTGAATTTATTGTATTTTGAAAAAAGACACCTCAGAAATGGAGGTAAGTTATGAACACATCATCTGAAAATTATGGGACTTTCTAGCTCTTAAAATAAAGAAACCTCATTTTTACATACTGAATTTAAAACAAGACATCATCCTACAGTGCCTTGAGTCTAGTTTGCAAATAAAAGAAAATGATTTCCCTTGGTGCATACATTTAATAAACCAAACTGTATAAACAGAATTACTAATGGAGATCCCCAGGCCTGAAGAATTCACAAACAATGAGCTGAACAGAGAACAGTGTTTGAAAGTGACTTTATTTTCCCTTGAAAAAGGTTAGCTGAAGAACACTAACATCACTCTCCATTAATCAGTAGTTCTAAACACCATGGGAAAATGACAGTTGCCTTCCAAGCTCCTGTCTTAATGGCTTTCCTGGCATCCCGTGGACTCCTGCTGCTGCCATCACCCACACAGCTTTGCTCAGCACATACAACTTCAGAGTTTTATTCTACTTTATCATATTGTAGAAATGAACTAGGTGTTATTTTCACTTAGGAGAGTGTGCGTGCTGGGTTACAAGAAATCTGTAATGTATTTACACATTAAAGCCCCAAATTATGGGTTTTTTTTGTTGCTTTTTGTTGGGGTTTTTTGTTTGTTTGTTTGTTTATTTTTGCTTTAATTATATTTTCTTTTATTTTCATTTTATTTTGCTTTATTTTCAAGTGTAATTTTACTATGCAACCCACTGTGTTGTTTCCTGGGGTAAGATTGTATATTTTTACTCTCCAGCATCTCTTCTTCTCTTGTCAAAGGTAGTCTTTCTGAATCAGGTAGGTTAATTTATTTTCTTAGCCAAAGGAAAACATCATCCAACTTTCCAGGCAAAAACTACTGCAACTTAGGACTGCAAAAGGTAATTTAATCAGACCTACTTCACAAAGAACACAGATGCCAACTGATAGGAAACATGCCATGGAGCTTCTGACACCCTCTCCTTCACATAAGGACCTAAAGACTCCTTTTTTTCCTATTGTGTCACATAAAACCAGAGGCAAGAGACACACTATTTTGGGGGAATTATTCTGTTGTGGATTTGTTTTTGTTTGTTTGTTGGGTTGCTAATGATTTATTTGCATTGGTAGTGTTGTAATATAAATCCGTTTTTAGTTGGCTTTAATATTGAAGGATGTGAGAGGAGACAAATGTGATTTCCTGTCACAGTATAAGCCCTGTCCTCAGTAAGGTCAGGAAATGCTGGATTTCCACGTGTCCAGGGCCATTTGTTGAAAAGTCCTCTGCCTGCTTGTGTAACTCTGTTGCCTGATATTTTGGTCTTAACAATAACACAGGTGCTGCCAGTCCTTCTTTTCTTGTCTGAAAGTTACCAGGCATCTATTCCCAAGCCCATACAGCCAGTGAGACAGTTATTTTAAGGATGTATTGTGTTGATAGGAATTGTACCTGGCTCTAAAGGATAGCAGACAGTCTTTGCTAGCTCTGAACTGTGAGCCATATGCCAAAACTGTACAATTAAACTTTTTAACAGATGTCTAACCCTTGCTCTGTGAGCAAAAAGGTTCAATGTTTATGATACAAGGACATCGAAGTTAAAACACAATTACAATTTTAAAGGGTTTTGAGAAGAAAAATTCTTGAAGAATGAATACACATTTATAATTGCTTCTGCCTTTGCTTGTATTATGAAGTATTCTAAAGAGAGGCTGAGGCATCATTCTCTTAATATGTGACTGACAATAGTGGCCCATTCTTTGTCCTTTTTTCTTACATCTTCTCTTAAATTTCTTAGCAGAAAGACCTGAAGATATTGCATGTATTAACTTAAACTAAAGCAAGAGTTTTAAAAGGGAAAGTCTATAATATCTCTGGAGAAGTTTTTGTCAGCATCTTCTATTTTTATCTGAAAGCAGTTGAGGCTATTGCTCAGGAAGGGAGAGAAACTTCTCGGATGAAAGAGGAAATTCTTATACTCCTATATGGGTTTCTGCAATTTTCATGTGATTCTATCATATCTACATCTTTCAAAATAAAATTCAACCAGAAGCAGCTGGAGCACAGCAATGAATGGAATAAAATCCAGCACTTTTTAAGGGAACTAAAGAAGTTAAGAGATTCCTGAGGATCTTTAAGCAGATTCCTCACTGTTTTTTTTCTTAAATCCTGAACTTCAGCAATGAAAATAGAAGGGGAAACAATCCATTGTACATAGCATACAATCAAGAAATTCTAACGTTGTGCACTAGTTAGTTGTACACTAATTAGAAAAATAAAAAATATTATGGAGATGGGAGGAGACTCACTAAGTTTTGAAACCAAGCATTTGTGAGAATTTGCCATCACATAGTACGGCTGCAGGCAGTTCAGAAAGTGCTCTGTGTGGTCAAATGAGACGAGTTTTTCATAAATATAATTTTGAGGAGATTTGTGTTTAATTTTCTTGGAAGAAAAGAAAAACATTCATTTATTAAGTACTGTTTTCCAATTTACTTCTGCCAAAAATATGCCTTGGCATTTTATGTTAGTTTCTCATTTCTGATTACACATCTCATTTGATGATCTTGATATTACCATATTGTTGAACTCATGTTACTTTTTTTCTGATTATGAGGTAGAAGTCATCTTTTACAAAAGAAAAAAAAATTTCAGTTCAACTGTAGAGAGATTTAAAAAACATTACTTTCTTCTCAGTTTGAGCTGTTTTTAAAGAAGTCTATCAATAAAGCAATTTTCTAGTGATTCCTACTGGCTTACTGTTGCAGATGGTTTGTGCTCTGGTAATATTTTCAGTCTGGTTTCATCTACTCAAACCCTGTGAAATGCCAAAATGAAACTGGTATAGTCCAGCTTTTCTATTCCTTAAAACTTGAATGTGCTATTGATTCTTTTACAGTTAAGAATCTATTACAATTATCCTAATAATGTAACATACTAATATATATATATAGATATATATATATATAGGTCAATCGTTTTTTCACCAATCATCTCTGCTTACCAAAATTCTGAGGAGAAAGAGAAGAAATAAATCTGCATGTTAAGACTAGGAGGAAAAAAACAGACAAAACCCGTCATAGTTTAACCAAAAAAACTCCAACCCAAACATCATCATATTCCATGCTGTTTGATGAAAATAATATCATCTGCTAAACTGAGCTCTTTTGACAGTTAATGAGAAGATAGATTTTTGTCTAATAATCCAGAATATTTTACATCGAGATGTGGCAGTCACTTAGTTCTGAACAGATTCTTAACCTGTTAGAGTGAATGAGTGTAATCAAAGGGGAAGAGAGAGGTTTCTGCATATTGTCACCTGCCTAGAAAATAGGAATCCATATATTATGGATTATCCACAAAAATCATTCCCACTTACTTCTACCTTGTGGGCAGGACATACACAGCCTCTCTGGGAATCCACGCAGAACACAGCAGGAAGGATCTTGGCATCTTTTGTAAAGTGCTTGAAGTTTGAATTCTTTGGGTTGAGGGTTTTGGCCACTTGGACAGAGTCACCCCTTCTAAGCCTGCTGTTGAATGAAGGAAAGCTTCCAAATACCCAATGCAGGATGCTCTTCAGGGACTGCAGGCAGACAGTCCTGTTCCTGTACCTTTCAACCTCTATTTCAGCCTTTCTGTTTTTCCTGCAGTTTTATTTACTCACAGGAAAAAACTACACACATTTATTTGAGGTTTTTAAGGATTCCCTTTGAAACAAAATTATTTTTAAAAGTACAGTTCCAGCCTGAAAAAGATGTACTTTGTTATAGATATTTTAAATGCACGTAATAAAGAAATAATACTAATTTCCTGACTTCTGTTAACTGGCAGAGATGAATGTTACATGGTACCAGTTATCAGTAATTTTAAAACCAGTGTCATAGATAGTTTTGGGTTGGAAAGGATCTTAGAGATCATCTAGTTCCAGCCCCCTGTGCATCAGATAGGGACATCTTACACTAGACTAGGGTGCTCAGAGCTTCACTCAGCCTGGCCTTAAACATTTCCAGGGATAAGGCACCTACAACTTCTCTGTGCAGCCTGTTCCCTTTCTCTTCAGCTGTAGGGACTCGAGCCAGTTTCACCTTATCTGCATGTCATTCTGGCTATCCAAACAAGGTATGTTGGCATGCTTTGAAGCATTGGTGGGGGAAAGTTAGTGTTCCTCAGCTGTTCTTAATTCTTTCATTTCATTTCATTTCATTTCATTTCATTTCATTTCATTTCATTTCATTTCATTTCATTTCATTTTTTTTAAAGAGATAAACAAACAACCAGGAATAATTTACATCTCCATCTAGAAATAATTATCAAAGAAAAATCACTTAAAAACCCAGGGCATATGGTTTGAAACTCTGCCTTCCATAGTGTTTTCATTAATGCTTATATTTTCCTAGAAATTGTCTTAATAGAGTTTTCTACAGTCCCATGTTACACATACATATCATAAAACCATAGGAATGACACAGTGCTCTACTTAGGCTATTTCTCAGCATATTAGTAAACTCTGGAGAAAGAGGATCCACATGTGACAGCTGATCCGATCCTTGCTATGAGCCCTCAATGCACTACAGTGTGAGAAAGGCAAATGTTACTTAGACTATAACAGCTGAGGTATCTCAGCAGAAATAAGAGAGATATTGAAATACTCTGTAACAGTGCAAACACCATTCACTTCATTGTCTACAGTCAATAGAGAACAGAAGGAACTTTCGACAAACAGAGCCTCAGTCCATGAAAAACAAAACCCGAATTACATTAATTTCATGATTATAAGCCACACCATTTTGACTAAAATTTTGGTATGAACCCAAAGTGTGGCTTATAATCAGATGCGGCTTATATATGGACAAAGAATGAAAAGTCGCTGTTTTAGTTTGGAGGACAGGTGTCTGCTAAGAAAGGCGGGAGCTTCTCTTTGAAAT
>PYHW01010703.1:4377124-4392997 GCA_013186435.1 Turdus rufiventris
CAATCACCAATCCTGTGAAGTTTAACAAGGCTTAGTGCCAGATTCTGCACCTGGGATGGGGCAACCCTGGTTGTGTCTGTAGACTGGGGAGTGAGAGGTTGAATATGACCCAGCAGTGCCAAGGCAAGAAGGGGCAACTGTGTCCTGGGGGGCATCAGGCACAACCCCACCTGCCAGGCAGGGGAGGGGATTGTCCTGCTCTGGTCTGCACTGATGCAGCCTCATCTCAAAAAGTGGGTGCAGGTTAGGGTGTCACAGTACAAAAAAGACATTAAGCTATTGGAGAGCATCCAAAGGATAGATATGATGCTGCAGGGTCTGAGGGGGAACAGGCATTTGAGGTCACTTCTGTTCAACCTGGAGGCGACTAAGGGGAGATATAGTGGTCTTCAACATCCTCACAAGGGGAAGTGGAGTGGAAGGTACTGGTCTCTTTACTCTTGTGACCAGTAACAGGACTCAAGGAAACAGCATGAACTGAGTCAGGGGAGAATTAGGTTAGATAACAGGAAAAGCTTCTTCATCCAGAGGGCTGCTGGGCACTGGAACAGGCTCCCAAGGGAAGTGGTTACAGCATCAGCCTGACAGAGTTCAGGAAGTGTTTGGATAAATCTCTTAGACACATGATGGTAACTCTTGGGGTCCTGCACAGGGCCAGGAGTTGGACTTTGTTCTTGATGAGTCCTTTCCAACGTAGCATATTCTATGAAAAACAAAAACAGGTAACAGTGAGTTGGGAAGACAAATGCCACCCTGCCAAATGTTCCCCCTTCTTCCCCTGTCTTTATATACTAAGCTTGTCACCATATGGTGTCCATATCCCTTCGGCCAGCTGAGGTCAGCAGTCCCATCTGTGTCTTCTCAAATTTTCCACACCTCAGTGTGGCAGTATGAAAAGCAGAAAAGACCTTGGCTCTGTGCAAGTGCTGCTCAGCAATAACACCGCTGTGTTCAGCACAAATGCAAACACAGCCCACTGTGAAGAAAGTTAGCTCTACCCGGCCAAAACCACCACACCTAGACACAGGGCATACTTGAGGAAATAAAGTATTAAAGTTTTCAAAGAAACACTTCATCAGGAATGAAACTGTTTCTAAAAAAGGTAATTTTATCCAGATTCTTTAAGAGATACATGTCTATTGCATTTTCTACCAGATATTTGTGATTATGTAGAAATTAAAGCAAATTATTGTGAGCTAATTCAGCACATGAAGAGTCTTCTAAGACACCCTCTAATGAATCCTTGGTATGAAAGGTATCAATTCTTGAAGCTGCTCTCTGTTTATTGCCAAGGTTACAATAGTGGCTTTGGCAACATTAAATACAGGATTTAGCTCCTCATCCAGCACACGGTATAGCATTCAAGCCCCACTGGTATTTTAAGAAGACAGGACTATAAGCCATTCAGCTCCTTTTTTTCACTGGTGAATCTGACAGTGTTCCTTCTCCAGGGAACTCAGGAGTAGCTGAGGTGTGAGCAATGTGCTCCTGCTCCTAAACCTTCAAACCATAGGAATATTGCACCTTAAAAGTGTCAGCAATAACTTGATAATAAGCTACTACATGTAGAGCTTTTTGGAGCAGAATTTCATGCACTCTGATGTCTGTCAGGATTTAGTCTTCTTTTTCCCCACTTCACAATGAAAATTAGCTCAATTTCTTTAGCTAATTAAGTGTAGCAACCTCTTCAACTTCTAATTTGTCCTGCTGAGAGATCAATTGCTCTGGAGGTTAGTTCTAAGCATATACTGCCCCTATGAAAGCACAAGCTCTAGACTATGCTAAAGAGTTAACACTAAAGCAGTAATGATAAAATGCCTATGCTGTTGCAGTGCTTTTCATGGTCAAAGAAAAAAAAAAGAGAAAATAATCTACTTCCAGAAAAAGAAATGCCACTGATGGCAGGGTAACTGAGGTTCTAGTTAGTAATAGATCCTTGGGACAGATTAGGGGGAAATGACAGTAAATGACTGGCAGTTATAAATATGTATATGGCAGGTTTCTTTCAGAACAATTTGGTTGCGATGGAAAAGAGGTATGTAGCCATTTTGGTTATTATCTGTAGAAACAGAGCTATATAAAATCATAAAATAAGAAAATATATGAGGAAAAGAAAGAATGGGGAAAAAAATGGAAAAGAAAAGGTAACAATAGAATGGCATCACCACCTGTGGATCCAGCAAATAGACTTGACTTGTCTGCTGCAATTTCAACATCCATTGGTCAGAGTCATGGCCACAGTCTTGATCTGTCAGGGGTGGAAGAAGCCCACAGAATATACAGTTCAATGGATTAATGTTTAGATTCATGGGTTCATGGATTACGTTTAGATTCAGCTGGGAATGCCCAGGTACCTCTGCTGAGGGGTGAGGGAGTTTTGCAATGTCATGCAGCACTGTGGGTCATGCCTAGTCCTTCCAGAAATGAGTTTGGAGGTGTTTCAGGGGTCTTTGATGGTTGATGACATGTTCAAAGACATGACAGCAGCTTCTCACATCAGTGTAGTTGAACCAATTATGCTCCATCATAAGGGATGAATATCTTCAGCATTCTGTCTGAATGCTGTGGTACTTCCTGGGGAGGGGGTGGGGGAGTTTTATACCCCAGCATAAAACTTTTTTGTTTAAGGTTGTACAAGGGGAGATATTGGCATACAAAAACATTATCTTACTTAGCAGGATATGAATCTTACGAGCCTTTTCCTTTCTCTGGCTCAAACTCCAGCTTGTAGCCTCTGCTGTTGGGTGTGCACCCCTCTGCACCTGGGCTGTTACATGCATTATCAACAAAGCACCCATTGCTTCTTGAATAGTCAATTGTGTGAGACATTAAATTTCAGTCTAGCAAGGAGAGAAAAAAAATTAAATACATGAAATCCAAACCATTTGGAATTCTCAAGCCTCCTCAATATATTTTTCTTTCATATTAAGTAGAAAAAAAGAAAATAAGGAAGTACCTGGTATTTGTTCTTTACCAGATTACGTACTTCTAAAATAGACAGACCAGACTGAATGAAGGGAGAAAACTTCTCTCTGGAGAAGTTTTCCAACCTGATTCCCACTACTTTTCAAAAGACAGGCATGACCCCATGAATGGAAGATACCTGCCAGGTTTCCCAGGGTCAGTATCACCTCAAACCTGTGACAGCTGTTGGGGAGCTTGCCCTTTTCCTTCTCACCCAGAAAATCTGATGGTGTTTAACACTCTGCTGTTGAGGAACACAGACTCTGCCTCTTGATTCCCTGACAACTGACAACACCAGGCGCTTTTGCAGAAAGTGGCAATTGGTTTAGAGCAAAACGTTTGCATCTCTGTGAGCCCTGAAAAACAACTATGTATTCTTTTATTGTCCAAGATACCACTGCACTTTTGCCAGATTCAGATTTATGCTTTACTTTAGCCCTTTCAAATCCTTGCTGAATGTCTTGATTTATTAGTTTGATCTTCTGCAAGCACAATTCTCCTTGCAGCATCAGCCTATGGAAATCGTAACAATATTATGGAAAAAAAATGCAGGAAAAATACTACCAGACTCATTTGCAGTACGTACACACTAAATATTTTCTTGAAACTTCAAAATTAAAAGCAAATATTTCATACCAACAAAGCAATTATAATAAGGAGCTGACATGAGTGCATTGCAACAGTATACCCTGTGCCATTGATAAAGTGTTTTGTTCTTAATTGAATGAAAAACTCACCCATCCCCACATAAAATGCATAATTTCATCCCAGACTGACACATGTACTTTCCATGACTGCATGTCTGCTGCACACATTTCTACTGTGCATGAACTGATAATTCCCAAGTGAAGTAAAATACTGCTTGCATTCTTCATGTAGAAAAGTCAAAACTCCTATTTAGAAAAACAAGTCTTTCTTCACATATAAACCTTTTTTTTTCATAAACACCATGAAAAAGAACTCTAAAAGGGTTTGTTTTGATGCTTTGGTTTAATGAGCAAATTAAAATCCCATGATACTTGAACTCTTTTGCTGTATTTGATATTGAGTGTACAATATAGCTCTGTTTTTCTGACCTTTTTCCCCCTGCCCCCTGCCCATGGTAGTCTGAAAAGTATAAAAAAGTGTAAAAAACCCCAACAAACAGCAAGAACACACAAAACTCAGCTAAACAAAAGTCCCATTTTCCTCTCAAACCCACAAAACATAAAATAATAATAATAAAAAAAACCCGCTTTTTTTGCCTTGTAAGGCTATTCAGTAATCTGACCACTGTTGTCTTCTATCTTATTGTTTATTATGGACTCCTATAATTTTTACCTGTGCATCAGAAGGGAGGAAATGCAAATGTATCAAAAGGTCTACTAAATGCCTCTATGCCGTCTTGCATCTAGGCACTCAAGTGTTCATTAAAAATTATTGACTCTAAAGCAGCAAAAGGCATGATGCAAAATTCTTTAGTGATAATGTATCTCCAATCACACATTGGAATCTGATATTCCTCTGGAAAACCAGCAAGGCAAATGATTGCTGGAAACAAACACCTCATCCATATATATGGTGCAGAGATTTCTTTTTACTGGAAACAAGCTATTATCTACCATAATTTTATGGGTTTCTAATTCCTTTCTCTCTTTTTATTCTATTAAGCTCTTGGCCAGAATACCTGAACAATTGCTAATGAAGGGGATTTACAGAATGCATTCACACATAACCTGTAATTCATGTTGATACTTTCTTCTTTTTTTTTTTTTTTTTTTTTCTGTAAATTCACTGTTCTTTTATCCAGGACCCACCAGACTATGAGAGTGATGAACTTCATCAGGCTCTCATCTTGGATTCTAGAGTATTGTTTAAATTGTCTGGCTACTGCAAACAACAGAGATTATAAAATTATCAACAGCTAAAACATATTTGTATATCTCTGCTCAGTCAACATCTAAATCACATTCGCAGCAAGAGATGGCCAGATGGCTCCTTTATGCAAATATCAAGGTCAAGGAAATATCCCGTGACTCCTACATCTACTCCAAACAAACCCATAATCACACACATCACCTAATTTCTATTCCAGAGGAAAGGCTGAGATGCACGAGCTAACTCAGCAACCTCAGCTAGAGCGTCTTCACAGCACTTGCTTCTTTGTAAGTCATTGTACAGTCTGCTATTCCTCCTGTTTGAAAAATCTTCCTGGGCATTCTGATCTTCCTTGCATCAAAACTGACTTCTGTGTGTTCAACACTTCATTTGGTGGGCTCCTGAAAATTCTGCTGCAGACTGTATATCTTAGCATGATTAAATGGAAGATTCTCAGTTATTTTATTGTAGAAGTAGACATAAGCTCTGCTTTTTAATAGAAGCTATGTATAGAGAATGTCATCTGTCCCTATGCATCCCGCACATTGTCACCTATTGAGCAACTGTGCAGCCCGTGTTTTTCTAGCTGTACCTTTTTAGCATGCACTGCATTATTCTAAGGAAAGTCAATCCACTCCATCATCACCAAGAGGCAGGTGATGTTGTTACACTGTCAGCTTCCCTAAAGACTTCAGACAACCTCTTGTGACGGCTTTTAAACTGCATTTACTTTTCTTTTCCTGAGTTCAGGACTCTCTGAGAGATCACTGTGTCCTGAGTCTCCTGCAGACAACCTTGGAAGTTTCAGGACAGTGCACCTTTTTTTTTCTCTGATAATTCTGGGCAGCTCATTATAATGAGAGCACATAAATTGTTGTGAGCAATCTGAAATCCTCTAGATTTCTGTTCACATAGGACAAGTTTGGAGGCAAATAGTTCTGGTTTGACTAGATAACCATGGAGAAAATGGCAATTGATACTACAGTCAACCAAACTAAAAATAATTTAGAAACAAAATTGAAAGTTTTATTTATGTCACCAGACAAAGCTTCAGAAACAGAAAGATTTAATTATGTCCAGCATGTGCTTGTATACATGAGGATTTGATGCAATGATCTGTTCACATACCCCTGGCGTAGACTAATTTAGAAATGTTTTGTTGTCAGTTATTCTTTCGTGAGATATAGTCTTAAATATTTTTAAATGCTTACTGCAGTGCAAAAAGCCAAGAATGTAAAACTCAAACTTGGTCTTAGAATTTTGCTAGATGGCTAACGAGGTCACACCTGTCCAAGGAATGTAGGAGTCAGCAAGGAAAAAACTCAAGAAATTGTCTAAATTATTTAATAAAATGAAGTATTAATCTTTAATTGAAGATTTAATTTTAGCATTGCAAAAATCATCAGATTGAATTTTAACTGTTTTTAAAAGAGCCACTGAAATACATCTGAAAACTCTTTACCAACCTGTTGCAAACCAATCCTACAGTGAAGACCATAGACAGACAAAATTCCATGATTTGGACTGTACTTTATACATAATTTATATCACTGCATTATCTCTGCAGATTTATCTAATCCTGTCACATTCAGCAAGCCTCTAGCTTTGAGCCTGACAAACTTCAGAAATAGTACTACTGTATTTCTTAATGCATACTTCGTATCACAGAAAATCCCTTGAATAAACTCAGTCTCAACTAGTAAAAACCAGAAACAGCTTATAGAGATAGTTTATGATTTACACTAGGAAAAAAAAAATCTTTTTCTGTTGCAAACTATTACAGCAAAGAAAACGTCTATCATGTTCATAGACAGAACATTCTGCAGACCTCATAATCTCTATGCCTCATTTACATCACATAGTAGATGTCCAGAACTACAAAATACTCAAAAAACTTGAAATCTGCACACTCACTGACAAAAATTGCTGTTAAATTAACACCCTCTTTCCCTGAAAGCTCTATATTTAAGATGGTATAGATATTCACTATAGCAAGAAAAATTCATGTCTGTAGCCAAATTGGCCTTAAATAGACCTTATTAACTGCTTGTAATACAAAGAAAACTTTAGAAAGATGGCAAAGAAAGCCAAACAGCTCAGATACTAGTGTTAAGCAAGTTCAACTACACTTTGCAGAAATATAACAGCAACACATCAGAATACAGGTCTAAAATAACAGCATGTCAGGATATAGCTCTGAAATAACTTCCCAGCACAGCTCTTCCTGTGACATTCAGGTTAGCAGTCAGTGGCAATGTCATAACATCCAAGCAAAGAAAAGCCCACTGAATAAACTCAACAGGATGCTGATTTCTGAGAAGTCAGCCAGCTATCTCTGCTGAGGGCTTTATTGCCTGCAGCCCTGTGTGTGGGTCAGTGGGATTTCTCAGGAGCAGAAGCAATGAGGCACTTGTCAAAGGCATGCAGTCAAACAGGTGCACTTGTTCTTCCACCTGAATCGATGGCAAAACTCTGCCACATGAAAACACTTCGTTTTAAAGGAAAAAGTCTTAATAGCCACAATAATTTGAAATAGTAAAATGTCATTCCTACTATGTCTTGCCTCTTTGGTTTAAGCTTTGCTTCTCAAATTCAAAAGAAATTGAATAACCTGAGCATATGCAGTTTTAAAAGAAATAAGAAAATTCCTGAGGTACTGGCATCCCAAGGATTCACTTGCCACATTTCACTACTGAAATGTATTTTTAATGAGAAAACTAAGAGATGATTATGCTTCTTTTGGTAATATAAAAAACTTACTCCCTGACTAATGTAAAAATGAAAATAAATGTTTGCACTGGAACTCTTTTGGTGGAATCTAGTGTTGTTATTGAACTATAATTTCTCTTCATATTGGCAGGTATGAGACATACCTTTCTCTCTTTCTTTACTGTGAGAATCCTTAAACTGAAAAAAATATTTTGTAAACTAAATTTCTGTAAGGCTTATGAGACAAAAATAAACCAAAAACACCACAGACATACTCACTCCTGAAACCCCATCTCTTCCTATACAAGTGATAATTTATAATAACAAAATTAAGATATTTATACATATATGAGTCCTGCACACACATACACAAATCCTGAAGCTCTTACCTGATGCTGTTTTGCTCTACTGTAAATATTTTGTTTACCTATATTGTTGATAGGGTTTTACTGTAGTAAAATGTTGACATTTCCTCTGGCTGCATGCCTTTGCAAACAAATTACATATCTAAATTTTCCATGTCTTGTCAGTTATTAAAGTGGAAATAGCTTAACCATGGAGACAGCAAATCCTCTCTTGATGGGTTTTTAAGACCACCTGGGTGGGCTCTTATCTGAAACATAGAGCTCCATTGCAATTTCAGTGCAAGCACGGGCCCTGGTCATAAATATTCACTTATTGATTCAGAGGTTCCTGGGACAGTCAAAGCATTTTCTTCCCCTTCCATATTCTGAATGCACATGGCTTCCAACTTCAAAGGGAATTTTTCCAGAAGCAGAAAAACTTTAGCTAATTTATAAAACTACTATTGCTCCTCAAATACTCTTTATCTTACCTCTATAGTATATATATATATATCAGAAGTGCTATAACAGTTGCCAAGTCTTCCTTCTTGGGGTCACATACTGGAGACTACTAAGAGATTGTGTGGATAAGTAAACTAAATGAATGAAGTGCAAAATTCCTTCCTTTCATTCCCTATGAAAGTTATCCCAAGGAGAGGCAGAAAGGGTTTTGAATTCAGCAAGACACTACATATTTTTTGCTCTTATAGGACTTTAGTCAAAGTTTGCTGAAATCAAAAGAAAGTTAATTTCTCTGTTGAGAACTGTTTTAAGGCTGTCCAGAATACTGAATCATAACTTTATAAATCTAGATGAATATAATTTTCCTTCCTCTCCCCCTCTTCTGATGGATAAATCATCATAAAAATCTTATGGTTATTGAAGAGAATAGTTTTCTGTGATGAAAGACATGGTTTTACTTAGTTGAAACCCAACGACTTTGAAGCCCAACAATAACAACATTTTAATGGAAGAAGAAAGGAGAAGGAGAAAGCAGAGAAGATAAAATACTGTGGGAGTGAAATGACTGCAGTTCCTTTAAAAGTGATTGCTTTAGATCCTTGCACAGTTCAGTAGCAATATAAAATACAGAAATAAGAATTTCTGTGACTGGTTACTGTGTAATAAAATGCTAAGATGGTGATCAGATGAGTTTCTTATGAAGAGATGAACCCAAAGGCAAAGAGCTGTTATACATTATCTTTCCCAAGGGCACTGTATTCTCACCTGCTCTAATAGGAATTAATTCTCCAAAATTCTTCAGCACTTTTAAAAGGTATTATTTCCAGGCATTAAAATTCCAAATGGCCTGAGCATATTGTGATAGAAGAAGTTCAGAATGTTGAAGAAAATTAGTATATTGAAGTCTTTCCTTCTACCACCAGTTCAGCTCAGAAATTGTATGGGAAGCTATGTCTATGTACTATTTTTTTTTTTTTGGTTAATAGCCAGGTTTAAATGTTGTATTTGAACGTATAGTAGCTCAGCTTAGAGTTATATTGGTGAAAGGCAATCTTGTCTCTCTCCATGCTGACTCTAGAGGTCTTTCATTAGCAGTCTTCAGTTTCTTTTATGCAATAGTCTTCAGTTTCAGTTCTATTCAAGCCATTAGTACATCATAAAAATTTACATAAACCTCAATTACCTCCAGACAACATTAAATTTTATAGAGAGGTTATGGCTATGAAATTTCTAATTAAACAAGGAGAAGAAATAAATAGAGGAAGAAATTCCATGAAGTCACTGAGCTGCAGTCACTGAAAATGTCCCCATGAGTTTAGCATTGAGGGGCCAAGCACATTTTTTTGTACCCACTCTCAAGTTACTGACACCATCTTAGAGGGGTAATTTCTTTCATAGACTTAGACCGTCAGGGCAAACTTGAGACTTGCCACTGATTGAAAATTAGTGTCTCTCCCAGTCCAAAGGCAAAGTACTAAATCTCTGGTGCACAAATGGCACCATAGCCACCCTGCTGTGGTCAAAAGGATAATGACAAAGTCTTGGAGCCCTCTGGGACACGTGGCTCAGGAGCACTGATCTGTTCCTGAAGTGAGATTTGTGTCATCAGCCATATCTAGCAACTGTGAGAGACTGGCTGCAAGGCCAGCTCCAAGAACATAAAGAGAGCAGCTTGTTCCCATTCATACTGGATAATTTGAACTGAGGCCTTTCCTACATTTCCTGGCTAATGTGATTTGTTCAGTGTGAAACGTGAAGCATCCTGACATCCAGCAGCTTGCGATAACGCTTCACTCTTTGTTTTATTGACTTAGCAAATGCTGGTTCATGGTTAATGCTCTAAAAATATATGATAATTTAATGAAAGACTTAAAATAAGGTATCTGAAAATATTCTGATAAGGGGACATGCAGACATTTTAGAGATATTTAGGGTTTCAAAACAACTCACAACACATCCCTTTACAAAAAAAGAAAAGCAGCTTTATTTTCTTATTGCCTGCATATAAACATTACACAATCACATTTTAAAAAAATTAGCCTTAGTAAAACATTGATAAACAGATACAAAATGGACTTTAGGTGCTTCAAGTGCTTCAAACTTTGAATAATTCTGGCAGTTTTGAAAGAGGTTACTCTGGACTGCTCAAAATCATTGCCAGTATACATGAAACATTCTTCAACTGCAATTTTTGGGGATTGTAATGAAGGAGACTGCAGAAATATTGAAAGTGGCTGCAGGGCAGAGAAAGGGTCAAATGATGAAGAAAATGAAGCTTATTTCTTAAAGTGCATAAAAGTGAGGCCTCATGGATCAACACTGATGTATTTATCATATGTTGGTCTGTAGGACGTCAGGAAAGATAAGTATCAGTGAAACAGCAGTTACTCTCTCCTGGGTTCTCAGGTCTTCCAGGTAATTCCCTTTTTTCTCCCTTCTACCCACAATTTGTACATTGACTTTCCTCTGTCTTTCAAGCTCAGTTTCCCAGTTGTCAAGTTACAGAGGCAGATTCTGAAAAAGATATTTAACGGGGTAGTTAAAGCTGCCACAGAAGTGAGAAGTCTCAAAAGAAGTAAGATTGGTTCTACTTTACATTGATCAAAGTAGTATACCCAGGACGCTGTAAAGCAGAAAAGAGCCCAGCTATTTCCACACTTCATTTAAATGCAGAGATATTTTTTGCACAAGGGATACTTTAGCTGTAGCAGGATGCAATTGCTATGCAAACTCCTCTAAGCATTTTTCTAGTCTTCTCAGTCATCATTTTCCATGTCATTTACTGATGTTTCCTATTAAAATGCACCCATACAACATGTGCAGCTTTCATCCATTCTCTTGCAAAACACATTGTTTTGGTTTTTAAATATTGGGGATTCAGGCATGAAAGTATGGAAACTGACTGTATTCACAGGCTTTTCAAAACTCTTGGATTTTTTTTTCATGAAATTCACATGGAATGATAGAGCTAAAAAAGCAACTCCTCTGCCAAAAAGGAATAGTGGTAAAGATTGCTTCTTGAGCTTTCATTTCCCATCTACTTCAATCAGTAAATATTATCTAGCTGATATGCACAGCTCACTGATTTGGCTTGTTTGGAATTTTCTGCTTGTGCTCTCCTGTGGTAGTAGGGAAAAAAAAAAGCTGGAACTGAAAATAACTATTGTATGACTTCTATATATATTTTGTGTCCTGATTGACATAAAAAACCATCGTCAATGAGAATTTCATGTTCACAGGTACAGACAAAGAAAAGTGCTGAGACCTTGAAGTGGGTCAGTTCATTGTTACGTGACAATTGTGCATTCACTTGGTTTGTTGTTTTGCAGGAGAATGAAAACAGCAGCAAAACTACAAATGTAGAATGCTGTTTCATAGAATCTCTCAAAAAGGATGGTGGAGAGTGGCTTTTCTGGGTAATGAACAAAGCTCAGTGGCCTTTTTCTTTCCACTGGTGAAACCCCTCAGCCCATATCTGTTGCTTCATGCCATGGGAATGTAAACTTCCCTACCACACCAGTTCTTTTGGGTCTGAAGTCCTTTTTCTCCCACTTCTCTGCAAAATAACCATAGTCTCAGTTTGCTTAATGACAGCTAGAGGTGCCTGTTCTGAACAGAAGAAAACTTCAAGTCTTCCTGAGTCGTGTCTCCTGTGGCCAGTGACACACATTAGAGTCTCAAAGTTTGATTTTGTCTATGGAGAGTTTCCTGTCAGTAAGCCATCACAGACATTTCATTGCCACTATAATGCTCTCACTATTACCATTCATAAATCAACAGCAGACAGAGAAATAGGCATATTTTACTTAGATGAAAAAGAGCCTTAAAGTTTTATGTTGCTTTCTCTCAGTGCATAAAACAGCTATTTTGAAAGCCTTCGTGGCAGGAGCTCTTATGAACCCAAAGTAATATTTTCCTTTTTCTTCTTTGCATTGCCCTTCAAGAAAGGGCACATTAGCTCAGGAAAGAGGAATGAAAACTTCTTGAGGAAGCACAAAGCATACTTTTAGAGTGTAGTTTTACAATTAAAACGGTGTTAATTTTAACCAATATATTTCATTTACAAGAGTGAGGGATGTAAAGGAAACCATTACAGCTCTATGATAAAGTGCCAAGCCAGAGAGCTGCAGTTCATTTCTTTAGGAAAATATATATGTATAAAACAACCTACAGGTTGCACACACTCCACATTATCCACATCACTCATTGTCCCAGGAAAAGAAACTGCCAGCACTGTTTTAGCCCATCCTCCAACCAGGAAATACATGAGGTTACAGTGGCACCTCCCATGAACATAATCTTAGAGCCATCAAAAGTGTATTTACCACAAGTTAGGGCAGGTTAGGGTTATGAACTTCCCCTGCTGTAGGCACTCCTACGGATTCCCATTCAGGGTTCTTTAGATGAGCACTTTTATTTGACTATTGCCATTTACAAATCTGTGAAGTAAGACAGTGTTGATCTGTCTACAGTGGAGTTGCTACAGAAAGCATAAAGACGTTAAACTCTTCCTATTATTTTTTGTCATTCAGCATTTTACAATCTAATGAGTTGAATGTGCTAGATCCTAATGAATGAAGCTTATGCATTATGCAAGGTCTGTCCTTCTGTGCAGATTTTCAGTTTTTTCACTGTACTTTTCTAGCCTGTGTGCTAAGAACGTAAATTTGATTTCACTAGCCCTTGGTATAAATCTATGTTAGTGGATCGTGCCATAATGGACTTAAAAGAGAATTTTGTTTAATCAGAAGATGGACAGCTCAGGACTCTTTCCTTGATCATTCCATATCTTTTTTCTATTCCTACATCAAATTTACCCCTCAAATCTCTGGATATCAGGAATATTGTAAAGAAAAGTGAAGATTATTAGAAAAATGCGTCCCCTTCTACTACTCAACATTGTGCAAGTGACATCCTGATAGTGAATGCCTTCTAAGCTCCATTTAAATTGGAAACATATTGAAAATAATTAGATAATTAAGTATTCTGTAATGTCAAGAGATAAATTGGTGGTTATTATTTGGTTTCTTTTCTCTTTCCTTTTCTGTACAGTATTTGTAATCCCTTAATAAATACTTCCATTATCCTTCATAAGTCTTTTCTTCTTTTGTTTCTTCATAGAATCACAGAATGGCCTGGGCTGGAAGGGACCCCAAGTATGATCTAGTTCCAGACCTTCCTGCCAGGAGCAGGGACACCTTTCACTAGAGCAGGTTGCTTAGAGCTCCATCCAACCCAGCCATGAACACTTCCAAGGATGGAGCATCTTCTTTTTCCTTTCTACATGAATGGCATTTACTCGTAGCCTAACATGAACCTGCTGTGATAGTTAGGAGGTCATGGACAATGACCTCTTGATTTGTACAATGAAAGCTGAATGCACATTGGGAATGAGAAGGCATAATCACCTTGCAGGTGAAGTCCTGGTAGGGAATGCAGTGCAAGTAAGGTGTTAACCTCCAGATTGTGAAGTGATTAGGTACCTTCTACTGATAAAATAATCTCCTGCTGCTCAGAAACAAGATCTTTTCTCTCGTCTGATGTTTGGCAATATCGCTTCTCTCCTGCTCTGCAGTTTCTGCTTTTCCATTGTGGTGTTAAACATAGATTGCAATGAGTC
Source organism: Turdus rufiventris (assembly GCA_013186435.1). Taxonomy (NCBI): domain Eukaryota; kingdom Metazoa; phylum Chordata; class Aves; order Passeriformes; family Turdidae; genus Turdus; species Turdus rufiventris. The sequence continues at coordinate 4,391,081 of PYHW01010703.1, forward strand.
CACACAGTCTATGCTGAACATCCTTCCATTTCAGTGTGCAGAATTCAGAGCTTTCAGTTTCAGCTGGCAAGGTAATAAGGCATAGTAAAAGTTTTGGACTTTAAAAAATAGTTAGCTCACTGGAAACCAAAAAAATTAGCCAAAGTGTTGGTTTGAGTGGGCTTGCTCAGTAAGCTCAGATTTAACCATGAAACCCTTTGCAATGTGAGAAAATGCTTAGCATGTTTAGCATTTCAAATTTTTAATAAATGATTTATCCTGAATATTCTAATCAATATTTTTGTAAAAAAAAAAATGATTTTCAGTTAAGAAATTGAAGAGACGTCATTTTGTGCTGTTTCAGTTTCTGCCTAACTCATTATTACATACACCCTGGTCTCTGCAAGAGATTTTTAATTTTTCAGTAAGATTTACACGGTCATCTGGGATCAAATTATTTTTACCTAGCAATTTTGACAGAATGTAGATGAAAACAAACAGAAGAGATTTCAGAAATAAGGCTGATAGTTCATCTTTTTCTATATACTATGAGGACTGTGAACACGAGAGAAAAAGGGATCTCAGCGGAAGATAAAGATCAATAGGAGATTCAAATAGACTTTAAGAAATTTTGAGTCATAGATCTGTCTGTAGATAGTTGTCTGATAATTCACCTTTTGCATTTTATATGACTCATAAACACTTTTTGAGTCTCAGAATTCAGATTAAAATTTACAGCATGATTGTGCATTCCTAAAAGAGAGTATTAAAAATTGTAGAATTTCACAGTTTTTCCCCTACTTTTTTCATGATTACAAGCTGCACCTGATTATAGGCCGCAGCTCTAGGTGTCAGCAATGTTTAGATTTTTGTCCATACACAAGCAGCACCTGATTATAAACTGCTCTGTCATTTGCAGTGAGGACCCACATGCAACGAAGTTGCCAAAAAGTAACAGAATCGTGGGATCACGGGGTTTACTGGCTCAGCTCAGGACCGGGCAGGCTCGGCCTGCTCAGGCTGCTGACAGGGCCAGGTGGCCCAGCTTGGCACTGCCACTCGGCAGGGCTGCTTGGGGCTGGCCGCCACTGCTGCCACTACCAGGCTTGCTTGCCCCAGCCCAGCACAGCGATAGGCGGGGACAGAGCCCGCCCACTCCTGCAGTGCCAGTGAGAGGTGGGCACGGAGCCCCCCGCCTCTCTCCCCTGCCTTGGGACCAGCAGGAGGGAGTCCCCCGCCTTCCCCGCCACCCTGCTGGCACAGAGCCTGCCTCCACCCACTGCGCAACAGAGTAACCAATTTGTAACATTCCCGCAATCCCGGGTTTTACTGGTAGGTGCTCGGCTCAGCATCTCGGCACCTTGGCTTGCACTTCTGGGTTTGGAAATTCCAGAACTTTTTTCATATATTAGCCGCCCCTGAGTGTAAGCCGCATTTCCGGGTTAGGAGCAAAATTTTAGTCAAAATGGTGCGCCTTATAATCGTGAAATTACTGTACTTAAATGCTCTTTTGTGGAAATGCATTTGTTTTTTCCTTATTTATATTCATGTCAGTAAGAACTTAGGAATTTTACTGGGAAGTTTTATCAAATCTAAAAATAAAGTTTTTATCCACAGCCCAGATAGTGCTATTAGCTACCAGATTCACATTTTGAGTTCTACTTCATGTGACCTATAGCCAGCTTGGAGCTGAGCTCCAAGATCTCTTTCCAGACTTTAAGAGATGGTTGTCTCTACAGACAGATCCAGTGAGTGAAGGCACATCCTCTAGTGTTTGCTATTAAGTCAAAGGTATACCTTTGAGTTTCTCTGTCATAACTCCCATGTTGTGCTTTCTCAGAGCAACTTATCACATCCAACCTGCTGTTCTTTGACAACAAAAAGTGTGGGAGCCCAGGGTATTCCCCTGGCCTCCTTGGGACCTGTACAGGGGGCTCA
>PYHW01010703.1:4393347-4407881 GCA_013186435.1 Turdus rufiventris
CAGAACATCTGCTCTCGAGTCTCCTTTCATGCCCTGCTGCGTCCAAGCGCAAGACCAAACTTCTCAAACCACCTTTTACTGCGCAGGTGAGTGATCTCTGGCCATAAAAAAGGTCACCGCCTGTCGCAAAAAAGGAAAACTAATCTGTTGATATTCTGTTCCTTAGGAAGTGAAAGAGTCTAAAATGATGTCACTGCCTTTCTGCAGCATTTAACAGGGTAAAATAGGAAAATATCACATTTATAAACCAATGTACTAAAAGACATGGCACTGGTGGCACCAGTTTAAATAGCTATGGCAGATTAAGGCAGAAAGGGACATGTGCCTACACAATAGTGATGTGCTTGAATAATCTGAACAGAAAGTTATACACCTATCAGAATCTATATTTCTTTTGAAAGGCTCTCCATGTATCATGTGTGTGCATACCCCTCTCAGGTTTACTGAGAGCAGCTAATTAATATTGATCTGTTGTAGTTTAAGTCTGCAGTTGAAAACATCACTAATTGCTCATGTACATCTATTCACATGCCACCCCATTGCTCTGTATGTAAAGAAACACTAGTGATAGTTTGCTAATGGAATCATTTTCGAATACAATTTCAGAGAAAGTCCTACTTTGTGCTGGACTTTCTCCACCTTGGGAGAGGTGGATAAACAGGGCTTATAGCTTACCAGAAACTCTTTCCCACAGAGTAGTACATACTTATTAAAAATTCTGGGAGATGTAAAAGCAAAATGTGTAAGCTATAACCAAAGGTATAAGTAATAATACTATAAAATCAATTCAAATCTGAAGCTTTTGTCTCCATTTTAAAGTTTTCATTTAAAAGTTTGTTTTTTAGTTTCATTTTCCTGGGAAGGTTCCTATTGAAATAAATACTGTTCAGGATATGTCTTTACTTTTGAAGAGCAAGTATAAGAATACTGTACTTAATAAACATATCAGCTTGAAGAGAAAAAGGAACATTGGAGATGCCAGTCCTAGCATTTAAAAAAAATCAAATATGTGATTGTTTACTACGGCATAGCTGAAAAAAATAGTGTCAAATGGATATAACATGAAAGTATCATGGAACTTCATGGAATTTTTTAAGGAGAAGAATTGAATACCAGTTTATGGCTGCATTCTGTCTGAACTTCTGTATACAATATTTCACAATGTGTAAACAGTAAAAAAAAAAAGTCAAAGCTGCTTTTGAGGACACAGCTGAAGTGAAAACCAGATTTAATTAAATAAATGAAATTAATTAATTTACTATTTCAAGTGAAGGCAATGCATGTGGGGTTCCATCAAGGTTAATCAATTTATCTGTCTGAAGGGACACAACAAAATAGTGAGTACCAGATGATGGTGTTGAAGTTTGTTTCTTATTGGTGAGTCAACAGAAGTCAAGGGATTTGTAAATAATTTAGATCTCATTTTTGTAATAAAATGACAACATTATTGACGTGTCAAGACACCCTATCTTCACAATTTCAGTAGTCTAGGAAAATTGTTAAATATAATCATCACAAAAAACTGATTTATGACTAATAATGTAAATTACATAATTATGGCACAGCTCATTATTTACCTGACCCTGTCTATTATAACTTTGTTTTCAGTTGATTTTCCTATTAGCAATTTTAAAGAAGTGTATACTGGGTGTATCCCCAGAGTGCTTCAATGACATTTGTTGAGCTTGTAACCCTGACTGAAAATGCATAGAAATGGTTTCTTCACTTCTGAGAAAGTTATGCTTAACAATGCTGCAAATAAGGCTGGTCAGTTTTGATTTAAATCATTTGAGGTTCCCATTTTGAGTACAAACATTTATAGGGCTTGAGGTAGGCTGGTGCCAGTTTTTCCCCTGTTATCCTGCAAATAAGGATTCAATCCAGACTGTAATGGCCCAGGCACTGGGGCCTCCTCCCATGCCAGCAAATTTAACTTGCCAGCAGACCCCTCAGATTCTGGAATTCAATCCCTTAAACTCAAAGCAAGACAATGTCTGTCGTGATTTTGGCTTGTGTCAAATAGCATGGGTCAGGGACCATGACCAAGGGCATCTTGTTTGCTGCAGCCCTACGTTGAGGGCTAATACAATTTAACAGCTTGGACACAAATGCTTCCATTCCATTCTGGCTTCTGTACCATATTCTCCATCAAGTTTAACATGTTTTTAGCCTTTATAAATTACACTTTACAAATACTTGTAAAGTTGAGCAGCCAAGAAATCAGATCTCTGTAGGAAAACTTCAGCTCTTAATACCTCAAGTAATGAAAAATGTTTATGCATGTGACTTAATTCAAACATTGTCAGGGGGTAGATTAGACAAATATTGCAAGCCAAGCATTTGAAAAATAAAGAGTGCATATTCAAGACCTTTAGCGACAGTGACTTGCCCAGGAACTATGGTTCCCTTGGGCAGTGTTCTGTCACCCTAATCACAATGTTCTAAGTTTATTTTTCTCTTGTCCTTTCAGGGCTATTTTTTTTTTTTTCATTCCCCGATGAAAGTCTGCAAGAAAGGAGGCAGACATCAGTCTTTTGCACAGCACATTGAATGCTTTCCAGAGAGCAGCTTGTCATTCTACGAGGCAGGGTGAAGTATGGCATGACACAGAGACATTTACTGAAAGAAAACCAAAAGTTAAATTCCCCAAATCTATGCAACTTTTGCCACAGGACAGCATCTTAAAATATGACCTATACTTAAAAAAATATTTAAAAATTATGCATATCAAAGAAGATCACACCCTAAACACAAACTTCCCCTCTTTGACCACATTTAACTCACAGCCTTAGGCTCTCCTTCTAGATTAGTTCTTCATTTTATATATTCCTTAGATTTACAAGAGTTAAATGTACAGAGATGTTTAGTTATAAGTGTTAGCAGGAGAAATACATGCAAGGATTTCTGTGTCTACATATATTTATATGACATGTCTAGTCAGTGGTAAGAGAGACATAACGAAAGACATAACATAAAGTTATTGGAATTGTAACACGGAGTTTTTGGAACTCTACCTAAACTTTTATGTTTCTTCCATTGTTTTCCTCCATACATAAATGAACTGAGTGATGTTTTTCCTGAGGCTGACACTTTGATACTAAGAAAATAAGCAAGTGGTCAAACATATTTTAGAAGGTAGAGATTAAACTGCTTAATTGTGTCTTGCTGAACACATATATGTGCAAAAAAAAGAGACTATTGTCAGTGCTACATAACTGGCTTTTTAAAAATGGTGTTTCATTACAGAAATGTCAAGCAAAGTCTGTGGTATTTAAGTGTAAATGGTAGTCACTCCATTTTCCCATCTTATATTTCCAAGATGTTCTTGATTTTTTTTTAAACTCCCAATTCTCCCTCTGCTGCAGAGAAAGGGGGTGGAAAATTTAGACTCTAAGTCAGCCAACTGTTTAGTGCTGATTTACATTGAGTCAGTTACTCTTTACATGAGCAAGATGCTTTTAATTAGTCTTTGCACACAGTTAAATTGTTCCTGGTTTGGACTTACTGCAGTGTACCAGATTGATCAGCATCTTTTATTTTTACACACGGCAAAGAAAAAAAGAAATAAGATGTAGGTAGAGCTCATATGATCTCACCTGTGTTCCTGAGAGTCTGAAAATCAGTGTCAATCTGTAGGACCTGTTTCTATAGAATGTGTTTACTTTCACTCTGGAAATGTAATGTATTTCCATGTAACAGTATTCCTCCTAACAGCAACATAAAACACTGCCTGTGCTTGGTATGGTAATAACTGAGAGCATAAATTAGTTTGCCTTTGAGTATCCTGAGTGTTTTCTGAATATTGGGATTAAATATGTTCTTTTTTTTTCAGAACACACAAATGAATTAATATTTTCTTACTGGAGACTTTCTCTCCTTCAAAGATTTGTCTCCTGTTCAGGAGCTGTTACGTATGGTGTTATTCAGTTCTCAAGCATGGCTTGAGTATTTTTGTGTAGAGGCTTTGAATGCAAGGCTTTTAATTTACTGGAAACAAAATTAGTGGGGGGATGGTAATTTCCTTTAGCTATTTTTAAAAATGCCTGAGATACTATGAAAGTAAAAGTGTTTTTGCAGATTGTAAACAAACTGCAGCTAAGTCAGACCTACAGTTAAGTTTATGTATTTTTTAAAGAGAGATTATAAAAATATTTTAAATTGGAAAGGTCAAATCAGGGTGTACTGTGGAATGGATAATGGCTAGACTTTTAATGACAGTTTGCAAGAAAGATATTAGGAAATGGTCATGTAGTTGGAAAGGAGCAAAGAACCAGGATAAACTGACAGTAAATGAGTGTGTATGTGCTTTGTCCAACTCAGGTTTAAGCAGAACTAGTACAGAAAGCTGCAGAGATGCCTGAGCCAGACTAATTTTGCTGCTTTCAGGTGTGTGTATGTGACCTTTTGCGTGAGAAAGGGGCAAACTCTCAATCCACATGACTGTTGAGTTTGGAAAATTCACTCCTCACTGACCATCTTGTAATTCTCTCTTTTATTTCATGCTTGATTTGATATTGCTAGCAATAGTTGCAACCAGATCACCAGCGAAGTTGCTCCTAGAAGTATTGATGAAGTCTCTTACTGCAGATGTGGTAAGATTGAAAGCGTCAGAACTTTGACTAACTGCAAGAAAAGCCGAGAAAACTCAGGCAACCTATGAAGGCATTGGTTGCTGTTTACTGAAAGTCTCCTAAGTCTGAACAGAAAGACAACTTGTGAACTGAACTTGAAAATTATTTATGCTGTGTATTATATTGTAGCAAATCTCTGGGGATCTGTGTACATATCTCTGTTAAGGCCGAACCAGGAAATCCTAGACTTCCACTGCGCACCCTGCAGAAACATCACTGTGACTCACTGGCAGAATGAGAAAGAATTACCATAAATTTCATGACTGATTACCTGTCTGGAGGCGCATGAAAAATGGTTGGTTGCCAGCCAGATCCACTGGTTTTTCACCTAACTGTGGGTTATCCTTCTGTATTATTCCTAGTTTAAAGCTCTCCTCACCAAGCCTGACCAGCTGGTTGGCACGGAGGCTTTTGTGCCATGCAGTTGGTGAATGCTGTCTCACCCTTTCAGGTCTAGATCCTCAGGGATCATAAAAATCAAATCCCTGTTGACACCAAGTGCACAGGTAGGTGTTGACCCGGGGGATCTCCCTGTACTATGAATATTTCTGAATGCTTTTGTATGTTCCTTTTGTTAATAGGAAACCATAATAATTGCTCTGAAATCAAGAGCTGTGTCTCAGGAGACTTACTCAGTTGCCATGAGTTTTTAGGAAAGTTATAAAGGTGTTAAAATTTTGTTTTGTCATTTCTGAGATTTGAGAGTGTGTCTGGACCAGATTTAAAAAAATTTTAAGCCTCGAAGATTAAATACTTCCAAGATACTTTGAACAATTCAAACTGGAGCACAGAACTTTTGTCTCACTGATGTCTTGAGGGAGAAGACAAGAAATCCTCTGTTATAAAGTGTGTCAGCCATCTTTTGATTTGCAACATGCTACATTGCTGCACCATCAGTAGTGAGCATAAAATTTGTACTTTCCCCAGACTCACGGGTGTTATGGGGCAAGTTGTTTCCTTGATGTGAGGGCTGCAATGGCTTTGCAGTGAGATAGTTGTCCAGACTGAGGATACTTTCATTATTGTCAGGTATTCTGCAAGCTTTAAAGTCTTTGTACTGCAGACTGAGGAGGTGTAGTGATGCCATCCTTTTACTTCTTAGTTTGTGTCATTAATTCCTGCTTTTGATTTTTTAATTCTTCCTAATCTTTAAAATAGTAAGCAATTGTTTCTTTTACTTCTTCCAATTTTTAAAAATGATTTATTGAGCTGGTTAAGGACCACTGTTGGATAAGGACCATCATATTCGTGATAGCTAGACCTAGATAAGGTCTATTGATATTGGTCTGTGAACTTTTGATCTAAAATATCCATAATGTACCCAGTATTTTTACAGGCATAATACAACTACATCTTGAATGGCAGCTTCACCAAAGATCAGGGAATTGGAGGACAATAAGCATAACCTGTCCAGAGGGTTTTTTCTCACCAAAATGCAATACTTACCCATGTGGACAGTATGGAGTAACCTTGTGCTACTCTGCCTGATGATAATAAAACCAGACATGCATTTCCTTTCTGAAAACAAACTGAATCTTGCAAGAAACTTGGCTATTTGTAGTGTGTTACACATCTTATTTGAATTAAAAATAAAATATGTTTGCTTATTTTAACTGAGAGAAGAAGGGTGTAGAGCCTTAATTTATAATTTGTTTTACATTTTATCAGTTTGCCCAGATAAAGTTGAAATTAAATCATGGTTTCCTGTTTTGGCCTTTTCTTTTGACATGAGCAGAAAAAAAGGGAAATGAAGTGGAAATAACTCTACTACCACAAAACAATCAGTTTCTGTCTGAGATCTGAGATGGCCATCTGGTTTTGGATAATAGGAGACAAAGGCAGAAAAATTATGAAGGCAGTAAGAATGAGAATATATTTTTTAAAAAGGGAAACATCAATACAATACATGCAGACAACATGGAAAATGACAAGTTCACCTGACTGTATCTGAAACTGCTAAAATTTGAGGAAGATGCTTAAGTGTCAAAAAGTGTTCTGTCTTTTTATGAGAGAAAATACTTTCCACATAGATCTGGATTTTCCTTGAAAGTTACTGAAAAGTCAACTTTTCTACAAAAAAAAGTTTCATTTTTCTTTACTATGTTACCTAAAACCTGTGTATAAAATAGTTTGAGATGAAATGTTAATGATTTTGTAATTAAAAAGGCGGAATACCTCTATATGACCCATTTAGTGCAGCAATTTTAAATTTAATATTTGTTTTGTTTTACTATGAAAACAAGTCAATGTGTTTCAGATTAGATGTTTTCCTAGCAATGGGAGAATAGTTATTCCTCAAAATAAGTGTTTCTTTCTGCTTCCCCAAATTGGTCTATAAGCTAAAATGTACATGATTGGCACAGAATTGCTTCCTCCAAAATCCTAAGATTATTCCATATTTATCAAAAGGATTGTGCAAGAAAAGTGGCTGTTGACAGAAAAATAGCACAGAATGCAATAAAACATTTGAGGGAAAGCATTTCCACAATTTCAGATACTGGCTTTAATTGCTGGCGGCTGAGAAAACAGAAACTGTTGTATTTCAACAGATAAAGACAAAACAGAGATGAATGAAACAAAATATTCTTTTCTCATCTAATTTTTTTCATTTAAGAACATGTGACAGCCACAATTTATCCTGCAAAAAATAATTGGCAGCTGGTAACAGCCATGCTAACAGATGGAACTTTGGTGTTATTTGTGTTATTGTTTACGCATGAGAATTGGGAAGACTGGATGAAGAATTACCAGAATGTGAAGGTATTACCTGACTTGCAGCAGAACTGGGATTATTCTCACCTCTAGTTCCCTTTATTTTTTATGTTTGCTCATCATAAAGATGGAATTTGAGGTTTGGGAGAGAACAAGGCAAGGCTGGATGCTAAATGTCACAGAGAAGTCTTAAAAGAAGTATCTCAGAGAATTTCCCAGTGCCTTATCTTCACTCTTATTTAGATTTCCAGGTATTGGCATTATGCCTTGATAAAACATACAGCTGGCTGAATGTATTTTTTTATCTGGTGAAGAAACTGTTTAGCTGACCTATGTTGACATTAACTGCATTTTATTTTTTTTATCTTACATAATTTCTATTCCCCACAATATGTTGCATATATAGACAATGCAAATTTTGTTCTTGTCTATGCATGCATATCTTTTCCACTACAGCCATCTTTGCAATTTATTGATATTGGGTGTAAGGGACACTTCTAGCCCTTCTAAAGAGAACACACTTCAGAGAGTGCTGCTGCCATTCTCCCTACTCTATGTCTCTCTGCTCCTCATGACCTGGGTGCTATTAATAACTGTTATCATATAAGAGGATTTTTTCTGTCTCTTTTGCTTTATGGCTGCCTCCCTTTCTCACTCTCACTTAGAGTGGATGTATCCGCTCCTGCCTCCATGGATCATAATCTCTCAGGCTCTTCACTGCATCTGGGGTGGGGTAACAGAGGGGTTTGGATGAGGAGCTCAGCTGGCAGATATGTCAGTGCGAGCTATCTGTTTTTCTGTGTTACATTGAGAAAACCTGGAAGCTGGGACAAGCAGGAAGTAGCAATCAAGATTTGCAGTCATCTGAAGGAGCATGTTTGTGTTGGGAAGGCATATCCAAACACCAGAGAAAGGGATTTCACTTGCCATTCCCCAGCTTAATCTGTTTTAATAATTTTTGTTAACAAAGACATCCATTTTACACCGTCCAAATGCTATAAAAACAGGAGAGACAAGCAATGAGGGTCATTTTACACATCTGCAAGCAGAAGTGGATATTGTCTATGGTTTGTGCTGTGTATTATTGTCTGACTTACACAAAAGAAGGAGATCTTGGAATTTCACACCTGCATTATTTCTCAGACCTACCTTATTGTCATTTATGCTTTTGTACCTCAGATTTTTTTACTCTGTCATGGATGAATCAAAATTCATAACCAGCTGTTACTGACATCTCTGTTATGTACAACTTTTTTATTACAATTAGTGATGAGATGCTCCATGCAGACAAGCCCCAATCTTGTCTCAGAGGATTCCTGGTAGAAAATCTATGGCTTGGCAGACTAGGGGCTTTGAAAAAATAAACCCTTGCCTAGATGGTGCTGAGGAGACAGTGCAGTAAATGCAAGAGATAAAAAGCTGAAGAAGTAATGGTATGTGTGGAGCTCAGTGGTGAAGTAGACCATGAGACTCCTTTTAGACATCACAGGAAGACTGAAGTTGTTGAGTGCTGCCAGGACAAGAAAAATTACTTCAGAAAACTTTTTCCTTTACCAGATTCACATATATGTTTTCTTAACTATAAACAGCAAGTTGGGTGGTAGAAGAGAAACTGTGTTTCTATGCTCCAAGCAGTAAAGTGTGTAAAATACCAAAATGAAATAGAATCCTGGAAACTAATTTGAAATTCAACATAGTTTTACTTTTAATTCCTGCCTGGCATAGCCAGCATCTGAAGATGCACAGTGTTTGACTGTACATAGGACCAACAACATTCTGCATCAGAATGTGAGTGTGACCAATTGAACCAGAATCTCCATGGCTTGGAAAGAAAATGTTCTCATTAATTTTTCATCTAATATATATATATATATATATATATATATATATATATATGTATACCTACATACACACACACACACACACACACACACACACACACACACACACATATTCACACATATATTTAAATAAATCAACTCCTCTTGGCCTTGAAATCATCTCTATTCTCATTCAAATGAGAATAGATAGTAAGATAGATGAGATTGTAGTAAGACAGCACACAATATGATAATAGTAGAAAAGCTATCATGGGAAACAGATCAGTAAATGGCTTTTCCAGATGACAAATGATGCTCCACTTGTGATTCATCTGAGAATATGTGTGTTTACTGTGTTAGTCTCAACATTTGAATGCTGTATATACACACATATCTGGGAAAGGGAAACTGTGACATAGATCTCAGATTTTCAGTATGTTCTGGGCATCCTTTTATTTATTGGCACAATATACTGGGCTTCCAAGTGGTCTCCTTCAAGTATTTTCAATAAATGGGAAATGGGAATGGAGGGAGATACCTAGGCGAGAACAAATATACAGAAAATAGCATCTGTCACCTACTGAAAGAGAAGGCAAAGCACAATAGTTCAAGCCATAGTGACTCCAAAGCTTTCTGAACTACCATGTTTGGAACATGAACTTCCTTCTGGATATTGTGAGAAGAGGCTATAAGAGCTCATGAAGTGTCTGAGTAGAAAGCAGGAGAAACCTTGAAGAATTTCTGTACTTTACCTGACAGACAGAAACTTGGTCTTTGCTTCAGATTTACCAACCTCATCCTGATTTGGTTTTCTTTTTCATTTTTGCTAAAGACACTGCAACCTCTGGGATCTTCTGACTATACATATATATTAATACTGAAGTGAAGTGGAAAAAAAAAAGGAGTTTGTGAAGATTGAGCAGAGGCAATATGTCAAAACACGTGATCTGAATACTTTAATTCTCAGTGTTGTTGCATATTAGAGACTTAAAGGGGAAAAAAACCCCCAGATATGCATACTGGGTGAGTCAAAGGGTTTGACTTTCTACTTGTCTTGATCCATTCAAATTTTTTTCAGATTGTATGAAGTTCGATTTAGGATTATGGCAAAATGCCATGTTAGAGTGTGAACCCTTTCTCTGGGAGATGCTCTGGAGTCTGGCATGTGTCTATATTTGTATATGAAATTTTGGTTAAGGAGAACAAATTCAAGATGGCTGTGGGCTTGAGCACAGGATCAGATCCTGCTTGGACAATGCACAATGCAGAGGGACCATCAGTTGACTGGCTTTAATTCCACAAGGAGACAGTTCTCTGAGGGCTGTCTGTTTTCAAGGTCAGTCTAGATTACTTTAAAAGCATTAAAGAAGGTAAAGAAATTATCTACTGTAGGTTTCCTTTACTGATTTCCTCCTGACAGTTTAATCCAAGTAGATCTAGCAGGTGGAAGGTGAGAATTCCATGTGCTAAGTGAAGGTGACAGAAGTCAATATAATTGACTACAGACAGGTATCCCCCCAAAAAATGGATTATTCTTTTCACAATGACTGGGGACAGTCATGGGTGCAAACACATTTCACATTTTTAGTATTTCTCTGGCTGTTGATAATGAAAGGAAGATACTTGTTATTGAGACAGGCAGTCTCAGGCTCCTAAACAAAAATATTAAGGGTCTTGACCACACACTTTTGCTTCTAAGTTAGTTAATTCATGATATAGATCCATATTTTCTTCAAAGGCCTAAAGGAATCTAAACGTGACCAGCCCCTTTGCAGTAATAGCATTTCACTATAAAATGCAGACAAGTATAATTCCCTATTAAAATTTAATGCTATGCTTTGGATAGATTTTTCCCCCTTATGTTCTAATTGCACTCATTTGAAAGTACCTTATAGTGGTATAATAGAATTAATATGAATGTAAGGTCTAATGCCCTCTCTCAACACCATTAGACAGCTCTATGTGCTTTTGTAGGCAGGTATGAGATCAGCTCTGCCCCTTCAGGGATGCGTGATGGAGCCTGGCCAGCTGTGCTGCACCAGACCATTGGCACACTGTGCCACCTTGGGCAGCATTAGGGGAAAGGCAGCCTCCCCTTAATGACTTATTTCTCTTCCCATTCACTCCTATTAAATCCACCCCTTTCATTGTCATAGGCTTTTAGTAACTCTCAGCAAGTGCATTAACAGTACATTTTGTGTTACTGGTGAAGGTTATCCCTGCTTTATAGAGGAAGACCAGAGCTTCAATGATTCCGTGAAGGTCACAATATGTACGATCAGGAAAAATGGTGGGTTTGTTTCTGTCTCAGGTTCCTCCCTTGCATTAAGGGAAAACTTCATGTGAACCTTTTCCTTTCATAGTGCTATGATTGGGGAATACGTGTGTTACTCGGCAGTGTTGACCTGAAATCTTGATGAAGAGCTTGTTGCAGAAAACACCTTTAAGGGTGAAAAAACAGACTTGAAAGAGAACTTCAGTACACAGTTCAGAAGTCAGCTGAACACTTGCAACTCTCCCTTATAATCAGTACTTCAAAACATTTAGTTAGAGGAGATTATGCCTATAGTTTCTACATTTGTCTTTCCCTTGCCAGCTGCAGAAAGAGGTATGGCTCTTTTTGTCTCTATATAATCTCTGATCAAAAAAATAACTTGTTTTTTCCTTTATCATGCCTCTCTGTACTTGAATATTCTGGAAAGAGGTATGACAACTGTTTAACTTTCTGTCACAATTTTGCATGGATGGCAAGAGGAAAGTTTATCTAAGTTTCACCTCTGTTCTCTCTCCTTTCCCTTAGTCCTGCATCCAGTTACAAACTGGGAGACAATGATAAAAGTTTTCACTTTAGAGAATTCTGAATTTTTTGAGGTAATTTTGATTTTTTTGATTGTGTGTTTCTAAAGAATGTAATTTGGAAATATCTCTGAGCATTTATTTCTTCTAAATTAGTTTATAACTAAATCAAACAACATAAGTAATTGACTTAGAAAAGTTTAAGTGTAGAATGCCAAAATACATGCTATTAGGTCTTTGCTACAGTGAAATAAAATTTGACTGTAGCTTAAACAACTACATTCCTTTTTTATTTTGAAGTCTGTATCACATGCCTGAGAATAATTTGCAACTGTTTCTAGCAATTATCAGATAGCTGGTTTATGTGCTTTTAAATATATTGCTATTGATTGCTATTGTTATTAAAAATCTAGCAGAAAAGGAGAGAAAAATTAGTTAAAACTTTTCTTTCCCCATCAAAGCCACTCATCATTTACAGAATCCCTAAATTGTCTAGAAGAAAATGAATGAATAAAATTTGATTATATTTATTTAAATGAAGACTATTTATTTAATTGCTTTTAGTCCTTTTACCTTAGAAAATTGGCAACAAGACAGTTAATAAATACTTTTATTGATCAATATGCCTCAAGAAGACAGCAAGAGGCAGGAGCTTTATTTACACATATAAAATTATAGGATTTGGATTTAACAACTTAATAAATAAAATAAAGTATCTGGTCTGGGCTAACCTGAAGTGTTATCATGTTTTATAGAAGTCAACATAAAATTTTTGTTCCATTAGGAACAAATATTTCCTTTCAAGGTTCTAAAAAGTTCCTACTTTTGCCCTTAAAACTTCAGTTTTGAAAAATAAAATAAATTCTTGATCATGAATTGAAATGACCAGTTAAGAACTGAAAAGTCAAAGTACCCTGAAAACCAATAAAAGTAGTATGCTTTAACTTTGTTCTTTCTTATTTTTATATTATTTTTAAGTACTTTTTTTTTATTCTGAGTTTTTTCTTTATTCAATAGAATCTGATTTTTCCAAACAATTTTAGTAGCTCTATTTTAGGTCACATCTGCCAGCTGCCAAGATTGATATTCTGCACATAAATCTGCTCTCCCCTCTCCTTTGCTTTTCAGTCAAGTGTTGTTACTTTTATGAAAAAAGTAGAAACCAGTGAGGTCAAAATGGACAAAGAGAAACTAAAAAGAATTGAGTGCTGACAGGGGAAACTTGCCATGGGACTGCCATGTCATGCAGACCATGGAATGGGAAATATAACTGTGTTTCAAGCTAAGCTACCTCTGAGGGAAAAAGAGATTTTAAAAATCCGATGGAACCAACTTTCTTTCAGAAGAAAGCAATTTGATTAAACAAGCATCTGGGACTACAAAATAATAAATCTAGACACTTCAGATCTCAGTAGTGAAGCTGCATTTTTTTTTCAGATGTAATACCAGAATACAGTAGCAGTTGAAAGAGCCACTGCAGCTTGAAGAAGGGTTCCAAGGAGTGCTCTCAGCAGTGTTCTGACCTGCAAAAGGCAAATACAGTCCTCTTCACTTACATGTGTACTTTACTCAGAACTGCTGCTCCACAGTGCTCTGTGGCTGCTTGATGACAGCCCTCTTTGCAATTTATCTTAAATGGACAATGTTTGCACTGATTTCAGTTAGAGTTTGTCTAGCTTTCGTGCTCTTGGATCAAATGTTTTTCCAAGAATTCAAAGCCATTTCCATCAAAGCTCATTTCAACAGAATGATGTTCAAGATTCTGGAAACACCCAAGCATACACTCATACCTATGCAGCCACCTTGCTGTGCTAATGACATATTAGAATCTGAAGCTGAATATTCTACTCCTAATACTGCTCTATGCCAGTTTAATGGCAAAAGTTTTCTGGCTAATAAGTAAAATAAGTCACACAATACATTGCCACTTTGAAATATCAATAAGACAGATGAAGTACTTAACAACATAATACATTTTCTTTGACCAGTTTCTTCCTTTGCAGAGAAAAGATGGAAAATGCATCATTTGGCCGAGTTCTTGTCTCTGTTCTGACAGTTTTACATTGTTTAAAAATGGAGTTAATTTCTGAATTCCATGAGGGATGCAAGCATTGCTCCAGGTCCTAATATGGTACCAGATAAAAAAGGTGAGTAACTAGAAGGAGAGTACCATAAAGATAAGAAAGTTTTAAAAGCTTGGAGTTTCCTACAGTCTTCCTTCTGTAGATACTGTCAGAAACCAAACTGAGAATTAAAGAAATGGAACTTTCAAAAAAACCCAAACAAAAACAAACAAATCAAATTAAAACAAAACAAAATAACCCTATATGAATGTACAACTTCTATTCCTAAGTAACTAATACAGTAATTTCACGATTATAAGCTGCACCACCTGATTATAAGCTGCACTTCTGGATGTTGGCAACTTTTAGTTCTTTGTCTATATATAAGCCGCACCTGATTATAAGCCGCACGTTACAATACAGAGTGTGATAAAAGGTATCTATTCTATCACCATCTGTTGAGACTGGGGCAGTGATCCTTATCTCTGCGGGAGATATTCTGCTAATGGGCC
>PYHW01010703.1:4421768-4447300 GCA_013186435.1 Turdus rufiventris
TTTCTTTAGAGAAGGTAATGGCAGCTCTGCATCTGTGAAGCATCTATAAGCACAGGCATCACCATTATTTTTTTTTGGTGTGTGCATACACATGATATAGCTGAATGTGATGTCAAGTCTCTCCTATATTGTGAAGGGACTTTCACTTTTCCTGACTGTATTCATAGACTTCATAGACCTATGGCAATGTTAAATTGATGTTTTATGTGTTCTGACATAATTCCTAATTCTTGGTATCACACGCACCACATGTCTGTCAATAATCATGCCCCCAGATTTGGCAGCCTGACCAGGAAGTTCATCACAAGAAATCCCACTATCGCTTTCCTCGGCAAGAATGCAGCAGTTCTGACATTGCTGTGGGCTGTCCAAGTGCAGGGAGAAGTCAAATTTACTTGAAAGCCCACTTTGTACATGAGAGTGTACAGTTCTGAACAGTACAGAACAGCCTTACTGAGGATTTTACTTCTTGCCCCTGCACTTGTGCCCCAATTCTTGTCCCCGAGTTATCTAGCCATTCCAATAAAAAAAACTCATTAAGCTGTCCTGTCAGATTCAGCATGAGGCTGAGTTCACCAAATTATCCAGGTTTTCCCATATATGAACCTATACAACACCCTTGAATGTAACCTGCAAAACGGAAGGTCTGAAACATGGGACACATTCTACACCCTCTTCACTCTGCCACTGAGACTTCTGGTATATATGGGAAGTGCCTTTAAAATAAATTACTGTTTGCAACTGCTTGTCTTCCTTGTCACAGCAGGGTGTCTCATTTCATGGGCTAGAGAAAGCAGAAAGGTAAGGCAAAGAGGTATAAAAAGAAGTATTTGTTGCAGAAAAAAGAGAATACAGCTTACTCCAGCTCTATCAAAAGTTTCTGGAAATCTAAGGAAAATCTATTGCCTTGAGCTGAGTATACATCACTGGGTTTTATGGCCTCTGTGTTATTTCCTGCCCAGTTGTGTCTAATTAATGACAAAAGAAAGTGTTTTATGATTATGATGATGCAAAGGTTCTTTGGTTTGCTCAGACTGGTAATAAAGCTGTGTATGCTGAGAATAGAGAAAATGGATCAAATGACAAATGATCTCATTCAACATAACCTGAATTTGAACGATTTTGAATTAAACATTGGCAGTTAATGTATTTTAGAAAAGGAATACCTATTGTGCACAACCAGCAGTATTTACTGCTATTGGATTTGATCCTGACTACTGCCAGAGTAGTAAAAGGTACTCTGAGACAATATTAAATGGGGCAACTCAGAAATTTTGTGGAGTTGGGACCCCATGGAGTAGGTTAGGGAGGGAAAAAGAAATAGCAAATGTGGCTGGGGAATGAGAAGTACTGCTGGACTGTACTGACAAGTTCTGCTTCAGACACCTCAGAGGCTGAGGTAATTAGCTCTTGCAGTGTGTAACAGTCAAGAGGGAACTGAAATTTGTGACTGAAACTTAAGATCTGTGTCTGGAAACTTTTCTTACAATGTTCTTGGAGGTAACTTTAAAGCACAATCAGCCTCCCTAGAGTACCTGCTCCAGGAAACTCAGGACTGATGATTTCTTTTTTTCTTGCTCAGCTCAGCTTCAGCTGCCTCCAGGGTACACCATGGCATGGGCTGAACAACATTATCCTGGCTGGTTGAGTCAGCAGCAGACATCACTGAAGACCACAGGGCAGATTTCACCCTGCTACTCTGGCACTGCTTCCCAGCACATCTGTGCTCCCAGATGAGGTGTGCTCTTCTGTCCAACAGGGACAAAATTGCAGTACAGAAATTGCAGTATAGAAATTTTTATTCCTGATGACCCTAGACAGAATAGAGGGAACTTTCCTGGAAATCCTGGACCACATGGGTCTGAAGACAGAGTCCTAACTCCAGTCTGATGAAAGTGAGATGGCTCTGCATTTTTTCCCGTTTTTCCTACGTGAAAATCTTGCAATAAGTAATTAAATGAGTATGTTCAACCATATTTATGATCAGATTTTTTTTTTTAATTCTATAAAAGTCTCACTCAAAAAAATTTCCACAGTACACTGAAATTTCCAGTGACTAGAAACTAGGACAGTTGAATTCCTGTTTCAAAATAAACATAAATAACATCCTTATTTATTCACAAGGTGAATCAAGAGATTTGATCACTCATCTTCCCAAGAAATGGCATGAGGATATGGCAAATCATAAGACATGACATCTGATAGATTGTGAAGGAATACACCAGAGAAACATTCGCTGCACTTTGGACTTCAGCTGAGATTGTAGTGTTTTAAAAGTAACATAATTTTAGTCATCAGTTCTTCACTTACAACATTGGAGCCTGATGCAAAATTTCATCCTCCATTATACAGCCATACATAATTAATAACAATTTCCATATCACATAAAAAAAAGCTCAGTGTATGGCAAATTATCCTATGTATTTACAGCATTCCAGGCACTAATGAAGTAATCTTGCTTCATATGTTAACAGTCAGAAAAAAGGCAGTCAGATCAGAAGTTCATTACCTGAGCCACTTCAGAGACTCACAGTCAGAAGTCGTTGACAAGATTTTAAAATTAACTCTGTGGGAATAGCAGAAACAAGGGCTAGAAGGAGAGAAATTAAGGTGTGAAGAACTGTTTATAATATTAACTAATTAGAGTGAGGGTTGATTCAATGTTCCTCTTTATTATAACTGTTTAAATAAAGATTTTTGGAGTGTTAGCAATTTCAGATAGCCACTTGCTGCTTAGAGTGTTCTGTACCTAACATATTCTATTACTGCTCTGACTTTACATTTTTATAATAATATTATCAGTGCCAGATTCAGCCATTTCAAAATAAAAGAATGAAAAAAACTTGCTCCCTGATATTTTTAAATTGATTAAAAAGCTGTTAGACTTAAAAGTAAACACAAGAGTCCATTTTACCTGCCTTACAAACCATATTTGCAAGCTTTGCTCCAAATCTGGGAACTTCTTCTCCTCCCTGAATATTAATTTACTGAGCAATCTAAAAGCAAGATCTGAATAGCTTTTCTAATGATTAGTGCTATTGATATCACTCACAGAGCTGAGCCTCATCTTAAGGCATGCCTTGCATTGTATTGAGCACAGCTGTCAATCTAATAACACCAATTTTATTTTTTTAATACATGTTATCCAATATGTTTACTTGTTTAAAGTGATCTTACAGGAGACGTTATTCATGAGATCACTGGTCTCTCAGGGTGTAATTGGACACCCCGATTACTGTGGTACTTTCTGAGCTTCACAGAACAGTGAAATCTGGGATCAGGCACCCCTCATCACTCCCTTGGAATGGCAACCACTAGGATGAAAAAGCACTGTCTTAATCCAGGCCATTTGGGGAATTTATTTGAAGAGGGTCAGCAGAACACCAGGTTCCAACTAAGCCTCCCAAACAGCCCTCTAGGCTGGAAGACTACTCTGGAGATCTCTAGAACTCTCTTTCCTGAATTAAAATCTTTTCCATCAGTGTACTGTATCTCACTAAAGGATTGGTTTACCAGGATTCCTCTGTGTCACACCCACAGAACAGAGGTTCCAGGTGTTCACTGAGGGCCCACTATCCACCATGCACATGCAGCAATACTGTGCCCAAAGTGGGGGCTCAGCAAGTGCTCACACCCTCCTGGGGAAGAAAATGTGAGCCATTGCAGTGAGCCCTGCAGCCTGGAGGTCAGCCTGACCACACTGTGAAGTGCAGCAGGCAGCAATGCCAAACTTAGCTTTTCCTGAGCACCAGGAGGATGCCTGGAACCCCAGCTATACCTGGAAGCAGCACGGATGGAGGACACACAGGTAGCAACTCCACAACCACTAAGGCTCTTATTGCTGCTATTTCACTACCAATGGAAAGACAAACTAAGTTTTCACCTGACAACTCATCCTGGTTTATTTGTGACAAATTTCTGCCTCTCTGCACTTAGAGATGGAACTCTGTCCATTTCAAGGTGTATTGCTACACTGAGCCATGGGCTGGCTTCCCAGCACTCATGGCTGCTTGCCAGCCTTTTAACTCCAGCCTGTGACCATGAGAGGTTTGAAATAGGCATTGAGATCCCAGTTAAGAGTGAGACCATAGATGAGGCTTACTAGGCAGAGACCCACTGCTAACTATAATAATTCCAAGCATTGATTAGATAGTTCATCTATTTTTGCCATATCAGACAATACACCAGAAAAAACAAAGGGCAAAAACTTCACCTTCACGAGCTGTAGCCTCACAGCCTGAGTACATATGAGGATTTATCCATCCACAGCTTCTGCTGTTGGTAGAAGGACTTCAAATGCTTGTTAACTTTGAATATCAGACTAAAATTATAAAGGTGATTTTAAAAGGGTTTATATGATTTCCATTCCAATGGGATAATGCAGTAGCCTTTTCAAAAGGAGTATGAGGAATATTCCCCTTATAAACTAATTTATTTTGTAATAGAAGTCACTACAAAGAAGAAGAAAGCCTCCTAGGCTAACATCACTAGATTTATGATGCAGGTTTAGCCATTTATTCATGGCAAAGATTACAGTACAAATTTGACTGCAAAATGTATTGTTTAAAATATTATTCTTGAATAGTATGGCAGAACTTTACTCTTCTCTGCTGGAGACTACACCCATTACCAGACATCTGCAATTGAAATTTGCAAAGATGTACAGCTCACTTGACATTTTATGGTCCTATGTTTGAAGCCTCATTTGTGGTTCCAAGATACAAATAACTACATCAGACAGGTCCAAAGTTTCCATGTATAGCTTCCTCCACGGGCAGTTCTCTTATTTAATATTCAAGCACACAGAGCTCATGTTTTCTCACAATAGGAGCATGAACAATTATATTTACAGGAAGGAAGCTTCAGTGACAGCTTTTCACTTATATTTTTTTTTACCTTGCCAGTATCCATATCTCTGTCTCCAATGGAGGCAGCACCAGCTATTTTTCTTTTCCAGACCTTGTAGCCACCATTATGTTGTCCATTTAAGGATTTCAATGATTTTCTGTATGAGAGGTGTTATGAGAACACCTCTGAATTCCTGCAATTGTGAGATCTTTTATTCTGTTGCAAAATGGTTTAGGGTCCAGTTGCAGGCTAAAATAATCTAGATTTTAATGAGTCTGAGTATTAGCTGACATTACTAATGCCATTACATACATGGTGGATTGCAAAAAGTGCCTATGATAATTTTGCCACTCATCTTTCTAGACATGAGAACAGGAAAAAAAATGTTCCTTTCATATTCACATCTGAGAGTGGAAGTCTCATCATTCTTTTCCTCTTTTCGTCTTTGGAGTTTTACTGGTTGTCTGCCTTTAAGTCTTCCAGATGCCACAGAGGGTGCAAAAACATGCTTTGTTGGAGAGAGTCATAAATATCACAGCAACTTCATACAAATGTAATGGCACATTTTAGAAGAAACTGTGAAATATTTTCAACAGTTGCAACAGGTGCACCACCATTAGAATGAAAATAAAGGGCAGAAGGTGAGTATTTTATTAATAATACAGCTTTGTATGTTGCCTTTGTAAAAATAGTGGCATGTATAAGATACATTCCTATCCCCAACAGGACATTAGGTAATTGTTCTCCTGCCTTCTCCTCACTCTTTAGTGAGCTGACTTTTGTAATCTCAAATGCTCTCTATCTATGCACTGGCAGATTTTTTATAGTAGTGAAGAGCATTGCTGGTATTCATTGAATTAATCTTTCCTTTAGTGATGGCAAGATATTATATGTGTATAATATATTGGTTTATACCTGGCACATTAACCTTAGCACTTCGTGTATCTCTAAAGCAAAGGCATTATTTCTCTGACCACAGACGACAATCTGTGACTGAACTTCAGAATAACTTTCAGCACTAGTAGGAAATAAATACAGACTACAGTCTTCCTGTATCTATTCTTGTAGAATCACATTTCCAGTAAGGACACTCACAATCACCACTCCCGCCCAGGCCCTCTCTTAGACTCTTTCCATGGGAGGATGGATGTAACTAAATTGAAATATTCCCAAAGAGATAGATTTTGACATTTGTTTGGTACTTTGTTCACTGGATGTCTTACAGATGTCAATGAGGAAATTGAAATATCATGTTGCTTAGCATGTACAAAAATAATGGTGCCATACTTAAAAAGAACATACTTTAGAGATCACATTATCATTGAAAGGACAGACTATAAAGTGTATAAATGGCCACTTATAGATTGGGTGCATGGAGAGGGGTATGGTGGCAATGTTGGATACCACCACTCATTATTTCTGTGAACTGCATCTTTGGCAATCATTCCTATGAAACATATTATGTACTGTCCTTTTTACATATTGGACATAAAGCCTGCAAAAAAGCCAAAACAAAAACCAAAAATCAAAACAAACAGAAAAAAGCCTGTTTCCCTTTTGGTTTATTTTAAGGAATTAGTATCTTCTCTCAAAGCATTCGAATATATAAGATGGTTAAATATTAAATGAGACAAGTGTTTGAATTTATATTGACCAGAACAGAACTGTGTTTGGTACTCAAATACAGCATTTATTAGAAAATTTTCTGCAATACAGCTGGGAAACACTGTTGGTCATCTACCAATATTATTATTTTACTTTAGTGAACAAGTTGCTAATTTATAGCACAAGTAGCATACACTTCTCTTCAAAGAAACTGAAACTTGTTTTATTTGGAATAGTTTTCAGATTTAAGTGATTTTTTTTTAAAATCCCAATTGTTGTTTTCTTGTGTTTAGCACGTACACTACAATATCTTGGTTTTATTTTGTCTGTTAAAAGTAGCTCTTCATTAGTTAGACTTTTACACTTTTGCTGAAGCTTATGCTATAAGGATTCTGACTGGAGAGCAACACAGTTTTCCTCAGCATTGTGCTAAGTGTGATATCTAACAGCCACAAGAAAACATTTATAGTTCAACAGACATATCTTATCATACAAAGACTATAAAACAAATTGGCCAGGGTTGTTTAAGCCTGCAGCTTCACAGACACACCAATAAAGAGCAGGCAATGTTTTTCTGTGTTGCATGCAATTTTAACCATTGAAGACAAGCATTTAATTAATGAGTCACAAGTTCAGTAAGGTTTGACTCTGTGGAGAAGGACTAATAATCGTGCCATGTGATGAATGAGCCAAACACTAAGAGGCAAAGAAAACAACTCCCATGGTAAAATTACATAAGGTAATGTAAAATGTAAGCAAGGGAACTCAGCGACAGGCCTTTAATATTTTAATGTAAAGTAATGCAAGAATAAAAAATACCTGAGAATGCTGCTGAAGAGGTCTCTGGAGTAGGACAGGATGTATTTTATTGCCCTTAACTCTTCTAGTAGGGTCTAGGGAAACAACATGGGGAAAATTATGTCCAACAGTAAAAACAGGGACAAAAAAGAGACTCCAGGACACATGACTTCCATTTCTGCAAACAACTTTTAAATTTTTAAGCTTGTAAGTTCTGGTCCTTACCCAAGGACAATTTACAAACATCTGAGATCTTTTCAAAATGGGGAAAATATTTGAATACAGTAAACTAACTACAGAAGGCAAAGGCAATGCACCTGTGCAATTCCTTCCTGAATAAAGAAAAGAAGGAGAAAGCAAAAGAAGGACATATAACTGTTCCCAAGAGGAGCCAGGAGAACCTGCAGAGACAACTAAAAGGAAAGATCATGTGGACCTTACAGTCGCTAGGGGACCAGCACTGCAGAAGAAGCCACATCTCATCTCACAAGGGCAGTGACACTTGTGGCAATTGGGAAGCTGTAGAAGTGTGAAGCTCCCCAGACAGCAGCAGCAAGGAGACAAAAAAGGGTGCTTCGTGTTTCTGCCTGCTTCCTTTTGGCATTACTTGAGACAGACTTAGTTGATATGTCTTAAGTAGAAAAACCACATCTGATTACAGTAACTTCACGACTATAAGGCGCACCCTTTTGACTAAAATTTCCTCCCAAACCCGGAAGCGCCCCTTATAGTCCTGTGCACCTTATGGTCATGAAATTACTGTAATCATGGAATGTGCAGCGCCCTGCTGTGCTTGTGAGTTTCTTAAAAACACCTTTACCACAATCAGCTTGATAAATAAGGTACATTTGAAGATTTAGAAAACCTGCAAAACATGGCTCTTCCAGTACTCCCTGTCTTACATGGGCAACAAAGAACCTTGGCTGCTTCTTACAGTAGTAAAAGTTTAAGCTGAAAAAAGAGGTGAGTTTTGCCTGTATCAGTGTCCTTAATAGGCATGCAATGCAGTTTATGTTAAGTCCTGCTCTTTGACACCAGTAGGATGCTTTGATGAAAATTTCTTGCTATTTATGTGTGGTTATGATTGTTACATTTTAAATAAGTCTCATGGGATTACCTCAATTGGATTTAGACTCCATGGAGATTTCATGGATAATGGATGTAAAAGCCTTTATTATCAAAAGTATAAATTAACCTACTCAAGAAATATGCATTTATTTAATTGTAAAACAGATTTTTACTATAACACAGTTGCTACCCTACAATGAATTACATTTTCTACATAGAACATGGTAAGATTAGTTCTCCTATAATTGGTATCACATTGGGATTCTGCTTTAAATATTTACCCATGATGAAAATACTTTAATGTTCAATCTTAACCCTGCAGTGACTGTTTTTTCTTTCCAAGAAATAAAGGATAAAACAGCTCTGGTCATTCTTTCACACTGGGGGATATTTTTTCCAAACTTCAGGATTATTTGTTTTAGGTATTTTTCAAATTTTCTTTTACTTCTTACATTTGCAAGACATTTGTTCTCGACAGTGAAAGATATGCTATGGCTTAATTTTGGTTAATTATTTTATGTCATTATGCCTGACAATCTCAAACTGTGCATGCATTGTGAGGGTTCTGCTCTACAAACACACAAACCATGAAAGGTAGAAGGATACACTGCAGGGAAGGGATTGAACTGCAAGAGAGAGGCCCTGAAATAAGAATATTCTCCCTCTCTAATCTGCATGCTTTCCCTCTGTGCTCAGGTGAGAAACGGGCACCTACCTTTTCCAGGTACATCTAAAAGTTTGTTCTGAAACATTATCAGAACTGAAGCCTAAGAATTTGGGTCTTGTTCTAAGAGGGATTTATTAAAGAGTGCTGAAGCTTTCAGTCTAGAGATGAATTACCATTTTTCATCACACTCTCTCTGCCTCTTAAATCTACTAAGCAGAGTTGCTGAAGTCCCTGTCTGATATAATTTGGTTCAGCAGGAAGACTTGGTTTCTAGGGTGCTGGGTGAGTGATTCATCATCCATGTTGCTACAAAGTCGAAGTCAAGTATATCAAAATAAGTGATGCACCAGTGCAGCCTAATAGTGGTGCACAAGGGAAGCCTTGCTCCTTCTCTTTGAAAATATTCTGTTCCATAGCTCTGATGATCTAGTAATCTTCTGCTTTTTTTCTTTCTTTTTCCAGTATATAAAGATAAAGCTCTTTGGAGTGGCAGTGCACCTCATTTACTATGAGATAAGAAAGAACAGAAATACAAAAATAGCAAGGATGAGAATGAAATTTAGACATCTAAGATTTCATTCTTACCTTCCCCCCACCATTTTTTTTCCATTTAAGCCTGGTTTATAAATCTAAATATAAATCTTATTGGTATCTTTGTTTATTCTTGGTTTAATCCTTTGTAGATCCTGAAGCTGCTTTTCATTCAATTCATGCTCACATGTGTCTGACATTTATAGAAGTTTTTCCAACAGCTAACAGTAGTCCCTTCAAAGTTGTGCTTGTGTCATTAAATGCTTATTGTGATCTTCTTTTGTAAAATATAAAGATACCTTCTCCTGTCCTTCACCAAGATAATCTCATACAACTCAATGAAGCTGACAATTAGATCTTAAGTGTCATGACTATATTGTGAATAGTGACTGTTTTTAATGGTACTTTGTAAGCTGGAGAATGAGAATAATGATATTCCAAACAGCTAAAGATATGCATTATTTCTGAAAAAAGTACATTTTCATTGTGGCTACTCTTTTACAAAGCAATGGCAAGTTAGAATTTAATGTACCTTATCAGGAATAAGTTCTGTATGAGCTTCACAGCTAATCTTAAAATTACTTTTTGTTTTCTTTGAAATTAATTCTGAGATATTTATTGATAAAAACCAAAGTCATCTGCTATCCCACATCATTTAATGAATAAAATCATTAGGTATGTCAAAACCTTTATGTTTGATGAAGTCAGCAAGTACTACTAGACACTCTGCCCCCTTGTCCTTTTCTTGGCCTCTCATTTGATATTTTGGTATCAACACAGTCTTGTATGCCACTGTACAAGGACAAGTGGTAAGTAGGAAGGATCACGCCTCTTGTGACTTCAGGAGAATGCTCTGTTCCTTAAATACAGCTTTCACAACAAAGTGTCCATTGCTGTATCTTGAGGGCCCCTTCCAGTGGCACCTCTTGATCTGGCACAGGCTTTTCACATCATCTGAGAGGTGAAGCTTGTTGCAGTTCATTCCTAGACACCGAAATAATTCATGAGGATCCAGTTACTCCTGCACAGCTGCACTATTCTGAGCTTAACACTGACTGTAGGCATTCCAGGCATTACACTGTAGGATACCAAGAACTGCTCATCACAGAACCTACCCAGTTCTGACCTCCTGTCAGCTCTCACTAGAGTCTGTTGAGAATTTTACCAACAGCAGAAGATCCACAGGAAAAAAAAATAAGAAATGTATCTGTTTACATAAGATACAATTACAAATATCTTTTGAATGGAAAAAAAGACTTTCTAGTGAGAATAAGAGGACCCAATCCCTTATCATCAGACAGATTTTTTCCCCAATGCCATGGATGGCTGCAATAATGTAAATTGGCTTCTTCCCTGGCTCCAGCTTTTCAACAGCACCTCATATTTTCAGCCCTTCTCTTGTCTCTGCTTATCTCCAATATAATCCAAGTTTTTCTTTAGTAACATTTCACCAATGTATCTACTGCAGAATGTCACTGAAGGCAAATCTGTGATCCTTTGTGTGGTGCCTGTCTCTGCTCAACATCCAGCTCTGAGCTGCTCCCTTCTCCTCATCCTACTCCTAAGCTTTTTATCCACTGTCAGTGATTATTTCTTTCATGCTTTAAACAGTCCTTTACATTCATTTATCTGATAACATAATTATTTCCTCAAGTTTTCTACACCTTAGGGAACAAAACCACCAGTTTAATTCCAGACTATATCATGAGAGAAGAGAAAAATCCTACTTTCCCTGATCCAGAGATTTCCAAAATGGGTTTTATTCTCTCCCTCTGGTTTCCTTTTTGATTTTCTTTTACTTGGGGTTCAAATGCAAAATCTCTTTCATTTCTATTACCAAAAAAAGAGCATCATTTTCTCACCCGCTCTTCTGCTTGCTCAGAAAACAGGATTGTAAGCCTATCCTTTGCCTTCTTCCAGCCCTTCTTCACTTGCCCATCTCCAGCACTCACCACTCCCCCAGGGACCCTTGTTGGCCCCATTGACCACGGCTTCAGCTTCTTTGCACAGCAGACCCTTGATCTTCACCTCACACTGGCTCTTTCATCTCACCTAGCGTTTCTCCCCTCTACATGTTACTTTGTTCAAATCAGAAAAGTAGAAAATAACATAATTTTCTCTTTTGTTCTTTGCGTGTGCTTTTTCAAAGTTGTGTTTGATGGTTAGGGCCTTTTTCTTACCTCACTGATACTTATCTGATTTTTGCTTTCCTATAATGCTTGCTGCTGTTTCAATCTTCAGCCCTGAGAAAAATGAGCAACTTTATTATTGTCATGCTAAATCTACATAGAATTAAATATGGGACTATACTAATTTATATTGCATTCTGAATTTAAGCCCAGATCAGTATTTGTATTTGCTTTGTGTCCATGGTATCCAGATATAAAGCTACAGTTTTAGGTAAATCTCTTAGCAAGTGGGGTAGAAACTTTGGACGTATCAAAGACTGATGTGTACCTCACTGAAGATAAACTGATTTGAACCATGCAGTCAGTATGACCATTGGGATGTTTTCTAGAGAATATTAAAATTACAGGTGATATTTAACTTGTCAGTCTCGAATATAAAGCAAATTTCTGGCACCACAAAGAATTGTTGAGTTGTTCTGTAGTACTTCTGTATACAACAGCCAGGAGAGGTGAGAGAATTCCTGTTGGTTTCATCCAGGAGTGCCTCCAGCACACATCCAGGGGGAAAACTAAAAGCACAGGACCAGGGCACAGTGGCATGCACAGGGCTTTTTGTTTCAGTGACTTTTTGCATGAGAGGTAATAACTCCATATTTAGCAGTCCTCAGTGGACTTTTCTTCCCTGAATGTGCTCTGTTGTTACGAGCCTGAGTCCATTTGCTATAGAAAATGTCCCTTGGAGATTTCACAACTAGGCATTGCACTGTATGAGAAAATACAGCCTTGCTTTGTTTGAAGCTGCCTCTTGCTGGTTTATTTGATGACCATTAAGTCTTGTATTGGAAGAGACAGTGAGTGGGTCTCTACTCATCTTCTCAATGTCTGTAATGATTCTGTGAAGCACTGCTGCATTTCCCTTCAGCTGCTCTTTCCAGTCTGAAGTGTTCTGGTCTTAATAAATTCAGTGGCTTCTTACACAAAGTCATTTCATACCTTTAGACATACTTATTTCTTTTTCTGCACTTTCTCAGCTCTGCTATGAAAACAAACCAATATTCAAGAAAAGGGCATCCTGGATTTGTACAGAAGTATAACTTTTTTTTAGGGTTTTTTTGGGGTTTTTTTTAGTGTTTTGGTTTTTGGTGTTTCTTTTTTTTTTTCTTTTTAACCTTTTTCATGGAATTTCGCGTGCCATTTTATAATCTCTTTGTTATTTGTACACATCTCTTCCACTCTAAAAGTGCCAGTATAATTAGAAAACCTTTTCAGCTAACTTTTGAAAACTGCAATGAGCATATTGACAAAATGCAGGTTTTGCTTTTGGATTTGGTCAGAAGAAATACGCCTTCAAAATACATAACTCCAAAAACTTGGAAGTAACTAATAAGTCCCCAAGTAACATTTTCCTAAAACAGCACTGAATTGTAATGTGAAGTAAAATCATGCACACAGCTTAACTTTGTGAATTTGATTAAACAAATCAAGGTTCAATTTTACTTCTTGATTCCATTCAAAGAAATGTCATGAAAGGAAAAAAAAAATATGATCCGTCAATGTCTATAAGTAATTAAATTTTTGTACTAGTGAAAAAGCTCAGCAAGTAATGAGATTTTAAAATCTATTTTTCAGAATAACTCACCAGAAGAAAATAGCAGGCACTTATCCTCTTGGGATGCAAACCTTTTATGCCACATGCTTTTATAGATTTAGAGCTAGATAATCATTATTATATGAACTGTCAATGAAGAACACAGAAAGTGACCAAGATCTAAGGGTAAGTGTAATCATCACCTAGTTATTTTCACACAGCTATGTGGCTGTGTGATGGGAATGACTGGACTGGTGGCACTCACCAGGAAGTCAGACCCTCCTGATTTAAAGCAGACCTTGCACTCTCCAGAACTGAGAGAGATGCTTTTGCAAGCATCAATGAAATATAGAGCTTGCCATAGCTTTTACATGATTTTTCTTATTTACCTCCTGTGTATTAGATGTCATGAATGCTGTTCTTAAATATATTTTTAGAATAGTTTTTTCAAGTAAAACTCCCATTTTTTTATTTGCAGTCTATTTGAATATAAATGCTAAATATGGCTGATAAACAGCAAAAACGTGCCATAGTATTACTCTCACTTATTACCTAAATCACTCAATAGTGGTTTTGTATCTTTATGATTTTATTCAAAGTTTAAAGAGCTGTTAAGAGTGTTCAGAAACAAGATTGATTTGAACTTTGTAAGTACATTCTTTTTTTGGCTGATGAGATGCTAAAGGAGATGTCAGTCTGTACAGAGGGCAGAAAATAATGACCATTTTCTCAAGTCACATTCCGCATGGTACCAGAAAACAAATGATAACTAAATTGCCATTTTCTCCTAAAGATTGCACAAGGGGGTTCAGGTTTCTCTATTTATGAAAGAATTTTAGAATTACAGGTTATATTTTGTTTGACATTATTGAAGTCAATGCAAGACTGAAGCACTTCCCCATGAGATAATTATTCCTGCATTATGTCAATAAAATGATCTGAAATAGTCTTCTTTGCTATTATTGGTTTAATTGATTAGCAAAGTGTATATTACATGCTTGAGCCCTTTAAATTTTATATTTTTTCAAAGATTTTAAAATTAGGACCATTTGAAACCATAGGTACTGGTGGTTATGAAAAATATGTAACTTGTATATTGAAGTATAATAAATAATTGATTACAAATGGTCTGGTCATGTGTCACTCTAAAAACATGTCCTACACAAAGGAAAACAATTCTAAATGTTTAATTCTGTGAAATGCCCTCATTTTGATTTCAGAGAGCTATATTACATTAACCTACTTCGCTCATTCTGTAAACTTTAACTCTGTTAGTCTGCTGAGCATTTTTAATGAACTGATATTTGACAGAAGATGGATCATGGTCAAATTTTAGGAGAAATATTGTTTTTTAAGATACCTGGTGGAGTGTTTATTATTCAGGAATTCTGTATCAAAAAAGTAATACATTTCTTGGCATTCCCATTCCATAACATTTTAATAGAAAAAACAAAACCCAAGCTTGTGCAGTTTGTTTCTTTATTTGCATTTAAATGCAGCAGTAGAAAAATATTTTCTTGAATAAATGAGCTTGGAAGAATTTCAGAAACTTGATAAATATGGATTCTGTTAAGGTAAAATTCCAAATAAGTTCCAGTTGTAACTGTAGACTAGTTTATGAATTTGTTTAAGGGAAAAAAAAGCATCAGATTTATTTAAACCATTATTATTGAACTATTTTGATGTTTATGACAACTGAAAGCAGTAGAAATGTTTATCTGAGAGAAAAAAACAATCAACATCAAGAAAAATAACATGCAGTTCTCTGAAATGCTCCTTTAAATAAAAATTATTCCTTATATTTTTTCAGTCATCTTTACCCCTAAATAAAGAAAAAGAAGGAGAGGAATATGCTGCATCTCTATAAAGTATGTGTGCTTGAGATAATTCCTTCATTAATCTCTGGAGAAATCTGTTCAAATTCTTTTGTTTAAGTTATTTTCTTTAGAAGCCCTGTTCTTTCCCATCTCTTATGATGTACAGGCTTTTAGTCAGAGCTTTTAGGCTTAATGATATTGATTTCACCACCTTGATCGAGCCTGGCCAAGTGATATGTTCTCCACCCTGTTACAAAAACATAATTTTAGAGGAGAAATCATAGTTAAATTTTAATAAAGAATTGGCTGAGACAGAAAGAGCTGAGTTTAAATTTGAAGCTTTTTTCTTACATGTTGAACTGCCTAGACCTACTATTTCTTTTGATTTTTCACCAGACTCACAAATAGCTTTAATCTCACACACCTATGCACACTAGACTATTTCCTCAGATGGATATTATTTCTTCTGTATGTAG
Source organism: Turdus rufiventris (assembly GCA_013186435.1). Taxonomy (NCBI): domain Eukaryota; kingdom Metazoa; phylum Chordata; class Aves; order Passeriformes; family Turdidae; genus Turdus; species Turdus rufiventris. Next base: position 4,437,296 of record PYHW01010703.1, read on the forward strand.
TCATATTGATTTTTTAGTATTTTATAGCATAAAAAAATTACTCTGAGATCACAGTGAATGAACTCAGATTTAGTGTGATCCAAAGGGATTTAAAGAAGTAAAAAACAGTCTGTTTTTGTTTCAACAACTATGTTTTCAGAGAGATACTGAGGCTTGAATGTACAGTTATGAAGCTATTTGTGGGCTTAGAAAACTGAATAAATAATACATATGATGTTGCTGGATCAAATCTTTTTACCCCAGATGTTTTCCAGTATCTTGTTTCCAACAATGGCCAGATGCGAAAATCCAGGAAAGGGGCTCAAGAAGAAGTGCCTGTACAAGCTGATCTCTTCTCTGATACACCTCTTCAGAAGTCTGAAGACTCCCTGTGCTGCTGCACCTGCTCTTTTTGTGTTTAATGCCCCCTCATGGGTCAATCCTTCAGCAGTTTTCTAAATTTTAACACACAACAGCCCGAAGCAGAGAACTTTGAATTTTAATGTAAATTGTAAGAACAGCTTGTGTCACTTTTCAATCTGGAGCTTGCTGATTTCACTGGGTACCAGCAGGAAGCTGTATCACAAGGAAGGGATGATTCATCTGCCCATTTTCTGTCCCTTCTGTTGGCCCCTTCCCAAGCTGAGCATCTCTGGATTACTCAGCTTCATCCTAAAGAGGCGTCTTGGGTTGCAATACGAGGTATGACCAAAAGTATCTAGTCTATCACCATCTGTTGAGACCAGGTGGAGCAGTGATCCTTATCTCCATGGCAGATATTCTGCTAATGGGTCATCCATTGAAACCAGGCAGGGCATTGTTCTTTATCTGTTCACAACCCATCCTTCCTCCAGGGAGTTATCTTCTGTTAATGGCCCATTGAGTCTCACTGTATGATTGATAAGATAACTTCATCCCATTGGGAAATGTTCCAGCCAGGGGGAAGAGCCAAACCTTTCCTACCAAGATAAAAACTGAAATTTCGGGACACCAAGGGACCCCTTTTTCCACCAGACCCCAGAGGAAAACTGGAATTCTCCACATCCTCACTGGACCTCTGGAGGGAAACTGCACCTTCTACAGGAGCACTGCTTCAACTGAGCCACATCTGTCACTGCAGGAGGATGCAGCCATCATTTAATGGGACTGCTACCAACACCCTGCCTGACNGGGTGTCAGGCTGTACTCTGACTCTGTCAGTGTTTGGGGTTTGTTCTTTGTAGTGGTGTATTTCTATTTTAATTTCCCTAGAAAACAACTGTTATTCCTAATTCCCATATCTTTACCTGAGAGCTCCTAAATTTCAAAATTATAATAATTTGGAGGGAGGGGATTTACATTCTCCATTTTGAAGAGAATTCTCCTGCCTTTCTTAGCAGACACCTGTCCTCCAAACCAGGACAAGGGGAGACAGGAAGATGTATCATGTATTTTATCATATTTCAATAGACCTATGCTGCTGCAGCTGGACTGATACTAAACTTCAGGGCTGGTTCACTAAACCTGGCATGACTTCAATGCAAAGTCAAGCCAGATGCAGCAATGCAAAGATTCTCCAGTGAAACAGCTTCCCATGCTTCATGATTGTCTGCTGAAATGGAGTTCTTGATATTGCTCTCCAAAGAATTTCGTATTTCTAAGAGTAATCATTTATTCATGACAGGTTGAACCTTAGTTTTTTCTAGCTGTATTAAACCTGAAAAATTAGCTCTTAACAAAATGAACTTGAAGCAAAATCTATTCTTCTTCCTAGAACCTCCTCTATACATAGTCGTATGATTAGTTCCTGATTTAAACCTCAATTCCAATCAAAGGCTTCTGGCCAAAATTGCTCCTTTACATTGTGCCAGGAGTTTTGAATTCTAATGTTGTGTTGGAATAATTGGTGGGTGTTTCAAGCTGCAGAAATTCATAAAATCTAGTATTTTTATGTTTTGACACTGAAGAGGAGATTGTTTTTACTACAGCAAAAACATTTAATTGAGTATAAAATTCTTAATTCACATAAACAGACAACTGTTTTTAACTTCGGTGTAGTAGTTTTAATTAATATAAATCTGTAGTGGATTCATTTTGAAAGAAAATTGTTAATGTAATTTAAAAGACTAGATTTCCTACACCTGACACCAGAAAGCAGTCAGACCTGTGAAATTTTATAATGATAGAGGAAATATATTAATTTGTCTTCTATTTGTGTCTCTGGAAGCTATTTTTTAAAATTTTTAATTTTTTAAAAAAATTATTTATTATTTATTATTTTTTATTTTTTATTTTTAAAATATACTTTTGAACGGACTGTGAAAGCTACAAGAGAGCAAAAGGTTCCCTCAGTTAAACTGAACAGAATATCGTGAGGGGTATGCTGGGCAAACAGTCAGCTGAATGCTCTTCACAGAGATTCAAAATCCCTCCTTGATTCCTATACTTGGGTAATGTTTTGCAGATGCAGCAAGCTACCCCAGAAGGGAGGCTGTCTCCCATGTTGCATGGACTCCAAGGAAAATAGAGACTTGGTGACCTTCAGAAAAACACTGTAAACCATAAAACTAACTGCTTGAAACAGTGGAAAATCTGAAGGAATAAAAAGTTGCATGAAACAGATCATAACTTTCTGAAGAACAGAATCATGTTCAGCAACTGAAAAGTATTTGAAGCCTGACAGGAGGAGACAAATTAACTTCATGGGTTCCTGCTGTACAAGGGTACATCTTATGAGTTACTGCATATCACAGGCCCTTAACTCACACTTTACTACTCCTCTGTTGCACACTTGTAAGCTGGACTTAGCCAAAGAAAACTTGGATAAAGCACGTTTCCAAGGAGGATGTTCCAGTAACACAATTGAATCTTGTTTTGTCCCTCTGGTCAGACACTGAATTTGCAGCAGTGCTGGCACAAGTGGGTTGCACAGCCCTTCAGCTGCTGCTGGGTCTCTTTTGCAGGAGTAGGTGCTGTACCTTGGGCTGCTAGCACAGGAGAGGGAGTGACTTCCAAGCCTTGTGAAGTAAATACACTCTTTCCACTCACTAATAATCACTGCTTTTCACCCTCTGAGGTAAACAGACTGCACGTGCCATCACTTAAACAGGAAAATAATTCCTGATGTGTAATACACTTCTTTAGATTTAAGAAATGTTTCACTCATTAACTTGTCAGAATAAAATAAATTTTAAAAATGTGTCTGGAAATGTCTGCCTTTGTTCCCAGACTTTGAGGATTCACTGTTCCTAAGTGAACTGAGCACATCTGAGTAGTACTGCACGAGTAAGTGCTTCAGTGTTGTTAACAGAAATGAGACTGCTTACATGAGGTCACCCCCAGAGAAAAATATTTTTAATAAATAAATGTGTTCTGAGACAAAACTTTTGTATTCTTTGTCATCTATTACCTATCCTGCCCAGGATGGTGAGACAAGCAGCAGTTTTTGACATTTAATGGTACATTTATTAAGTACACTCAGTTTGAAAAGTTAGAATTTGGAAATTATGACATTTATTGTAGGTGCTATAGTAACAACTTCACTTGGTTTTTAGGAGATAGATTTTCCTTACTTTCAGCTTTCTGAAAAATTGATTGCTAGGAACAAAACTGTCTTTGTTTAGTATTGTGTGATGCTTCCAAGGGAGTTAAGATTGTGATTGTTCAATAGCAGTAGAAGCAATGATAATTTTACCTTTGAAGTGTCAAAAACTACTTAGAGGAAAGGTAAAGGGGAATTTTTTTCCATTTGTTAAATAAATACTTTAACTACCTCCAAAATATCAAGACATAGAAAAATATACAAGGAGAAACTTTTTGGGAATTGTAAATGCTCCTTTGTTTTCCCTATGTCTCCACTTGTATTTTGTTTACAAAATTTTGAAGTTTATTTACTCCTGTCTCTTGCATTCTGGGAATCCAGCAGCTCTTTCAGTACATTTGAAATCAAAGCCCTTAAAAATAAAAAAAGCATAAAAATAAATAGAAAATAAATAAATAAAACATAAACCACTCCTGGACTGAGTCAGATATTTGCAGATTTCTCTAAGATGTAAAGTATACATTACACTAAATATGTATCATCTTAAAAACTCTTGGTACCTTGGCAACATCAATATGAGTATTCACTTTTAATGGTAAGATTAACAAAGCAATCAAGGTGTATCCAATATTGAACACAGAGAAAAAGTCAATACTACAATTTCAGAGAAATTATCTCAAAAAAGAACACTTGTGTGATATTTGGAATAACAAAGCCAGCATTTAAACCTCTGGAAAGTGTTCAAAATGCAAGGAACTGAAAAGAAAATGATGTGTAAATGAATGCCATCCTCAGAAATGCAGCAGTTGTAGCCTGCCTTTGGTAACAGCTAGAACAGCACCATTAAGGTGCACAGGATGCTGAAGGGGATTTGGCACTTATTAGGATATGAGTAGAACACGTTTCCTTTGTATAACACAGAATTTTTGACCTGGAGCTCAATTAAAATGAATACTTGATGTACAAGAAGCAGAGTAATTCAGCAGAGGATTTGCATGTTTGAACAAATCTCTTTACCACAAGGAGTGATACTGAAAGATAACTGGTGTGTTTCTCCATTGCCTTTTCTTTTTCTTTTTCTTTTTTCTTCTACTAGATAATGACCTTAAGACTTCTGTTGCATGGAGCTCCAGAATTGCAGGAACCGTGTTTTTAAACTATTTTTAAGAAAATGAAAATATACGTGATGTGTATCCCAAGCCCAAGGAATTTAAATTATGCTCTCGATAAAGATGTTGTGAACAGACCAACAAAAACAGGGTTTTATCTTTGAGGTAAATGGACTGAAACAGATGAATGGCAATTCTTTCACATTTGTATCAGACAAAAAGTAAACTGGAAATGTATGTTTCTTCAGTTGGTTTAATTTTAGTTTTTCAAAGCTTTGTAATATATTACAGAATCATGAACAAAACATTTCCCTCTTTTACATTTTTTGTCTTCCTAATTTGAATATTCTGATACAAAAGTATAGCAATTATAGCAATTCATGGCAAATTTTTATGCATGCATTAAAATGAGGGTTTTTAAATGTCTGAATAATATTGTAGTAACAAATATTTTAAAACCAGACTACAGTAAGGTTTTGGTACATTTACTGTAAGTCATTAAGATATCCCAAAGTATTTATTAATTCACCACTCTGTGAAATCTGGGATTAATGGAGGAGTAATCAGTGAACACTTGATGTACCTGGGGTTTTTGAGACCAACCACATTGTATTCTTTTATCTCAGACAGAGATAAAAGCTCAAACATGTGAAAAGTAAAGTTTCATGGAAGGGATGACAAATGGGAATATTTCCTCATCTCATTGTGCTTTCAAATTTCACTGAGCATGGGCACTTTATGCTTTCACTAACAGAACCTAGGTAGTGTATTAACTATGAAACAGCTGTTCATTATGCTAATTAAGAGAGTAATCATGACATCTTTTTAAAAATCAATTGTACTTTTATTCTCTTGATACAAAAGCCACTGGTAAGGAGCAGTGAAAAGACCTGATGTGACTCATTTCTAGCAAAGTGACCATGGGTTCAGGTCTAAGAAAGCACCTTCAGCTGATTAGAGTGTTATGGCAGTTTTGTTTTTACATGATTTTCTTTAATTTGAGGAACCATGTCATTTTATTTATACTTTCTATTAATCATTAGAGAAGTTTGTGGACATCCCTTTGACCAAACTTCTTTTGTAAACTGGGATGAATGGAGAAGGGAAACATAGCAGTGCTCCCTGAGATGATTAGGATCAAATGAATCCATGTTTAATACCCTTACCTTACCAGAAAGAGGAACTACATCTCATGTGCCCAAGTGTCCTTGGCTGTGCAAAGTAGGAGGTGTGGAAATGATGACCACAGACTAGGTATGAGCTTTCCATTACATTCCTCCATTACGTACTGCTTTTCAAACCCATGATGGAGACTGGGGAAGATTCGGGGCATTTTAGGAATTTGACCCATTTCTGTAAAATGTGGAAAGGCATATACCAGTGGTTTCAGGTAATTTTCAGACATATTCTACTCTATTTGTATAACAAATATTTATTGAATAGCAAAAATATTTTAAGTAGGTCTCAGGATACTATGAATAATTTTAAATGAAACTAGACTACTGCATTTCTGGTACTGAATTCCTCATGGTGTACCTGAGACCAGTGAGCACTCTGTTTTACCTTATGGGTTTGTTCTTGAGAGAGAAAAAAAAAGACAAAAAACATCTGTCTACCTAGATGTATATTACAGGTTGTCCACCAGCTTCATTTAGAAATTTCAACTTCTAGAACATAATATGAGCATATGTCAGGTGCTCCTTGCTCTATGCACTGTACGCAGCCAGTGAAACAATTTTGGTTGTACACCAGACGCATGGTACAACTCACGTGCTCCACCCTTGAAAGTCCTCAATGTGTAGAACTAACAATTATTTACATCCCAGCACCCAATATACTGGAATATTATTTCAAAGATACAGTGATTAAAATACAATACTATATGAAGCATTCATAATCACAATATTCATAAATCACACAATATTGTGGGAAATGGCAACATTTCTTTATTCACTTTCTCTGCTTATTTGTGCTGCATCTAAACAGCAAAATGGATGACTTTTTCCACTGGATTACATCCAGGACACAGAAAAAGGAAAGTTGTGAGGAGGGCTTTTTTTGTTGTGACTGTAAATTATTTTTTGAAATATGTTTCCAGGGATCACTGTTTTCTAGGAGCTGTAATTCAAACAAATTTTCTGGTAGCACTAATATGTTATTTGTGTTGGTAAAAAACAGGAAATTCTAATTGTTTCACATTAATGAAGAGACAATAAGATTCCAGACAAGCTTCATATAAATAAAAGAATAACTCCTAATTTTTCCATGTCTCCATTTATTCTACATGTAGAATCCTATATTTATCCATTTAATACCACATTTTTTATTTTAGAATTAGATATTCAGCTCGCATTCTGGCTCTTAGAAATTATCAATAAATCTGTGGTGAGTTTGCATAAGTATTTTTCTCAAATGAATCAAGTCCTTGACTGAGATATTTTAATTGCTATAATTTGAATAACTAATTCCGAGTTCTGAAAATTAGGTGAAGGTAGTATGTGATTAACTGCTGTTAATGAAGCCATTACCTGATCAAGTAACATTTCATTCTTGGAACTGATTACCTCTAAATGCAAATGAAATTGATCTGAATTGTCAATTTTTTTCTTGGATTTATAGTACATCTTCTAAATATTCTGCAACTACTGTTATGCAGCATCCTTTGCCATTTTTATTCTTCTGGCAGGTCTGTAAGTTTATATGCCTAACATGAAATCAGAAAAATTCTGCTCCAAACAAGAAGAATGTCCATTCACATGCAAAATTTTCTTTGCTGAAAGCATTAAGTCAAGATGAAATTTAAACTAACTTTTAGTGAAATGGCAGTTAGTAATTACTCTAACAATTAATTGCATTGCTTCACATAGAATATTTCCAAATGCAACAAATTATCTATCACTTCTAGGCTTTTATTTAGTTCTAATGTAAAGAATGTTAAGAAATAAAAGTGATGGAGCTGTGCACAGAACACTGAAAAGTTTGGAACTAGAGGGATCTTTACCCAATAAAATATTAAAAGTTGTGAATCTTGATTTTAAGTTACCTATGTTATTATGTGTGCTGCAGTATCTCTCACCCAGGTCATCCTGCTGTCACAATGATCTTTCCACAACCGTTTGCATTGACATACAGATCTCCTTCAGAAAATTCTTAAATTAAATGGCTAAGACAAAAAAAAAAAAATAAAGAAAAAGAAGAAGAAAATAAAAATGTATTTGTGGTAGGAGGAGTGGAAAGGGTTGCCTGTTGTCACAAGATGCTTAAAGCTGTTAAGCAGAAGCTATCATGGTAAAATCTTAAAGCCACGGAATGACTGAAATCTGTATTTTCCTCCATTTTCTACCTCTTTGTCTCACTTTCAACTTTATCTTTGCCTTCTTTCATTTTATTCCCCAGACTTTTCTGCTCCATACCCTTGGTGCCACGGCTGGCTCGACTCCTTCCTGCTGTCACTCTGTTCCTGGGAAGCGAAGGAGAGGTGGCAGAGGTCAGTCTCCATCCCAGAACACATTATCCGTTACCTGGTAGGTCCAGATAAGACGCACACACAGATATAAGACACACAGTCTAAACCACAGTAAGGAAGATCTCATATGCACATTTTTTTCCCGTTATGTTTCCTCCCTGCACTGAGAACCAGCAGCTACAAGGAAAGCTTTTTCATACAGTTTTGTACTTTCCCCTCTCTTCCTTGGGAGTGTAGCAGTTACCTTCTGATACATTCTGGTTAATCTAGCTTTAAAAATAATTTCCCTTATAAAAATATCTGCTAATAACTTTTGCTTTTACAAATTAATTTAAAGGGAATAAACTCTGATCTTAAGTGTATCACCTAGTTTAAGGATAAAAATATTAAAAAATGATGCTGCTAATTCAGAAATAGGCAAGCTGTATCTGAACTTTAAACAACCAGAATGGTAAAACATATACATTAGAGTAATTTTAAAAAGTAAAAAAAATGTGGTAAAGTACTTAATATTTCTTCTTTTGTGGAGATTCAGACTTGGAGGTTTCTTGCAGACTCTGGTACTCTCTTTGTACTTCATACCCACAGCCAGCCACCCACCCACATTTGTGCATCTGCACACTCCCTCACAGGCAAATCTACATATAGTCTACTACCTATGAACCTTTCTGCTTTCTTTTAGAGTGGGAAATAATATTTTAAGTAATTAATGTATATATCCGGATTTCCCCACCAGACTGCATCATTGCTGAGTCATCCAAGATGTCAAACATCACTGAGCATGTTAGGGAGGTCACCACAACTTAAAATAAAATATTTCAACATCTAGAGTCTGTTCTTGCATTTAAGATTGTTTCTGAATTTAGAAAGCCATAGTTGCGTACATATCTAATAATTTGGTATTTATCACCAAGTTCTAGCACAAATAAAAAATTGAAGTTTTTAGAATAAAAATAGCAGTTAGAGTCACTTCTTGTACAGTTTGGCACAGAACTTTCCAAATGATGCTCAGTCCGGGTAAATCCAGGCAAACTCACAAGATGGTTAAAAATATATATTTAGCACTTTCCTTGAATTTGTTTATCTAATCCCCTTTGAAAAGTGAAGAATGTGTTTGTATGAAGATAAAGCTGGGTTCACTAAACATGTCACATCTTGAGAATGGCAGAAGAATAGAAAAAATGCACTCTAAAAAGTGATATTAAGAGAACAGAGTAATTTAATACTAATAAAGTCTTTAAAAATATAAAATCATTACAAAAAAAGTGTTCAACATACTGGGAGGGAGTTTTTACTAATCTTACTAGTTTTTAAACATGACATTCCTGACTGAGAAACATTCACTGGCAATGTTTAAATTGACACAACAGGAAACTTGGGCAAGTAACACTGAAAATATCCTTCCTTCATTATTTGGTTGGATTTAATCTATATATGGAAAAAAACAATAAAAAACCATTCTAATTCCATTTATCAGAAACATTTGAAAGGTTGCATGTTTGTCCACATAAAATGTGTTATTTTTCATAACAAGGCCAAAATTATTCAAAACAGATGTCCCTAAGATAGCTGGGGATGTCTGGCAATAATTTCCCATAGCATAATGATTGACCTACCTACAACGATCATTTGTCTAATTTTTATTTTATAACTGTTTTTATCCATATGTACCAAAAATAAAAACAGAGAGAAGGCAACCTAATTTTGGAAAGGAGACTAAATATTTGTGAACACATGGAACTGAAAACTATCCACAGCAACAAAATTAAGAATATTAATGACAGAAAAAAAGCATAAAGTTTTTATCTTCATTATGCAAATAGAATAACAGTACTAGAACTATTGAAACAATTTATGACATGAGGGTATTTTCATCAGAGGGGAAGAAAATAATCTTGGCAATATGTGGGCTTTGCAAATTATCAACCTAT
>PYHW01010703.1:4456141-4472264 GCA_013186435.1 Turdus rufiventris
TTTTGCAACCACCCAGATAAGAATAGGTATCTCAAGCTACCCAATGAACGTATATGTTACATATAGCTTTTGCTTGTGCAGACCAATCTTGCTACTGCTTACAATTGCCTGTACTATGTAGTTTTCTATATAATCGGTTTGTAAAGAAATAGACTAAGATCCGCTTTAGACTAAGACTAGGATTCGCTTAAGGAATAAAGAGAGATTTCACTTTGCACTGAGATTCGCTTGGGACTGTGATTTGGGATTCGCTTCGCTTGCAACTGGACAACCGTCGGTGCTGTCCCCCCGAGGGCCGTGGCACAAGTCTGCAGAATTTTTTTTTCTCCAGAAGTGCAGTTTGTTTTTTCATTTACTCAAAGGCGGTTCATGCTTATCTTCCTTTCTTGTGCTAATTCTATCCACATTCAGAAAATGTATTCCCATATATCCACATTCAGAACTTGTTCTGCTGTGCAAGAATCAGTTTTTCATTAGTTTATAAACAGAACTGAAAGTGCAGAATAATCTCTTTTCAAATTAAAAGCAACTTAAATTCTCAAAACATATTATGAGGTTGTTATATACTGGATTAAAAAAAATGTCAGCTTGTTTTAGTGTTTTGTTTGTGAGATTTCTTTCCATTAAATCTGAATTTTTTTTAGTTTATGAGTCAATTTTTTTGTACAAATCACAACTAGATGAACAAGGTAAAATAACACTGATTAAAAAAAACTGGAAACATTGTTTGTGTTTTTAAATAAACCTTTTAAAATAATTAAATTTTTTCTTACTTTTTAATAATGAGCATATTTTTAAGACATACACCCGTGTCTCTGAATAATTTCCTTTCCAAACCCCTACATTTCCAATTTAATAAAATTAAAGAGTTACATCTTTGTGTATTCATGTTAGCATCCAGTTGGGGGGGACGGTGTAAAGTTCATATTTTTACATTGCATTATTATTATTAAAAAAACAAAAAAAAATTCCTAAGATTTGATAAATTTCGAGTTTTCAGAAAATATTGATGGGAAAATTATGAAGAAGTGATTAGGCCATGGGGTTTTCCCTTCTACAAGGTTCTGTCATTAATTTTATCTACCATTTCCTACTGCAATATTCAAGCAAATACTTGGCTAATTGCAAAGGAGTGAATATGGTTAAACCATGAATCATACCCATACACAGTTTTATGATGTCTTGAGAAGTTAAGAAAGTCTTTGGCAGAGATGGGAAGAGATTCTTGGAGCATTGTTTATTTATTTCTAGTTATCTCATGACACTGATGAAGTGAGCTTCTACCTGCTGTGTGACAAATCTCTTTGAAAGAGCTGCCTGGAGGTGAAACCAGTCTGGGTGTCAGGGTCTGGGCAGGGAGCACTGGAGAGGGGCAGGGAAGGGGCTGAGGAAGGGCTCTAATTGGTGACATGATGGGGGGACCCTTTCCTGAGAGGAAGGATGTGGGACATGGAGAAGAGCAGGAGAAGGTGCAAGGGGAAAGAAGAATTAACCATAGAAGAAGTGGAACAAAGTATCCTCCAGTTCAGATATTAGAAATATGTGCTGGTCCCTGACTTAGATGAGTTGTGAAGGGGAAATCAAGAAAATCTCTTCCCTTGACCATAGACCCCTAAGTCCCATCAGCTCCTCCCTCATCACTCACTTTCACTTGAAAGTCACTTTTCTTTAGTCCACTTTCCCACAATGTCAGAGGTGTTCTCTGGGCTCTGGACAAGTCCATCAGGTAATGGCTGAAAGGGAAGGATCTTTGTCACATGCACCTATTCATGACGTTAACACTGTCCTTTCCATGTAGCACTTGCTACTTCAAAAACTACTCAGTCAAGCAGATTTATTTTACCATACAAGTGGCCAATGCAAGACAAACATAGAAGCCGGCTTGATTTTGCTACTCACAGTCTACTCTCACTGCCGGAAATGACACCAATTATTGCTGAAAGGTATGGTTGGATGTCCTTGTCCCTTTACTAGGGCACAGCCTTGCAACACAAGTCTGTCTCTACATAACACCACAAAGGTAACAAGACAGTATACAATGGATTTCTATACCACTGCAAAAACAGCAACTGAACTGCCAGTACCTTACACTAAAGACTACCAATTCATGATCACTGAGCGGGATTTTCTTTTCTTTCCATCGACTTCATAGGCTCTCAGTAGTGTCTGAATCCTGTCAGTGTCTCAAGAACAGCGAGCAGCCCAGGGAAGTTTTCAATTGAGGATTGATTCTGAGGTCACCAAGAATGACCCCTCTTATTCCAAACACTAAAAGAAATGACCCGTGAAGATGGAAAGAGACAAGGTCTTATTTTTTCAGGCTGAGATGAATGCCTAACTTCATTGGATGCTTTCAGGAACAGCAGAAAGGAATGAGTAGAGTACTTGTTAGTGTCATAAAACACCATACCTCTTATTGAACAACTGTATAAGAAATGATGAGAAAATCATTGGGTCTCTGGTTTCCACGGTGGAGGGAGGTAGTGCAAGTTCTATATATTCTGTAATAAAGATTTCTGAGGTAGACATGACCTTGTCTCAAAAAAAAAAATGAAAGGTGTTATTAGAGATAACTGTAGAGGGAAGGATAGTTCATATAAACATTTCAAGTCTTTGATCAGAGTCACATTTTGCAATGTGCTTGTTGCCTGTACAGCATGCTGTGGCTGTGTTGGAGGAGATGCTGCCGCAAAAATTCACAATTTTAATCTCAGAAGCAAATGGTTGTTGTAGTCTCACATGAATGTGCAGTTGGTAGCTGTCTTGGAGTAACATGCTTGCAGCTAACAAGTCTGAGTCTAGTTTTGGATGTCTCTGAAAAATGTTAAGCAACAGTAAAAGCTTGCTCAAATGAAGGAACACAGCAAAGAGGTACCCTCACAAAAGAATGCTGTCAACAATATGAAACAGAATAATAACAACAAAAAAGCGGATATAATTTGTTTTGGGAGTTGTCCTGGAGTCTGCCACAGAACCTTACCCAGAGGGAAAGCTTTCTATCACCAATAAAACTGGTCATTTCTGTGCAATGAAAATACCTTTGCATTACTTGAGCATTTGAAACAGTCTTTAGTGTGTTTGGATTTATTTGCATTTTTTTCTTTCTCTGTCATGCTAGCAATTTGAACTCAAAAATAAGAACTTTTGTAAAGATTTTAGCTCTTTTATTTTGTGGTTCCATCTATTCACAGTTTATTTTTTTCCCTCTGCCCTAACTTTTCTAATGTAGTGAAAAACTTTTCTGTGTTCTACTATGTAAGTAGGTTGCAAAAAGTCTCTGAATTCACATAAGTAGTGCATTCTCTATATAGCATGATTTTATCCACACATATTTGTATACACTAAATCTTTATACATTTCTCTTTATACATTCAATATCTGTTATGTCACAGTGAGTGTTATGTTCTGAAGCATGCAATCACTCACCAAAGTTATTTTAGATGGGTTTTTTAATAACTTTTCTGTACATTTGATACCACATTGATTGTCGAAGCAACTCTGAACATACCATCAATGCAGGTTTCCCTATTATAATATTTTCAATTGAGTAATTTCATGTTACTTAGTGTCATCCTATTTCTTTCGGAAGAATAAACTTCAAAAGGTGTGCTTCATCTCTGCCTAAAACAGAGTGCGGGGAAAAATTATCCTTTCTGCACAGCACGTGACTCAATATAACACAATACAGTCTTCAAGGAAAGAGTTAATCCCAGACACCAAGCAAAGAAAGAGCTGAAAATGTGCCTGACTTTTGAGAACAGAACAAAAATGAGGGTATTCTTTTCACACAGATGGAGTTGAAAAAAAAACCCTACTGTTTTTTTTCACAGGACAAGAGAATAAACTCTGAAGAAGCAGTCATTTGATGGGCCAGGGGTCCTGTGGCAAAGCCTGATTAGAGATTATATCTTTGTGCAGATGAAAGGAGACCATGTTCTCTTCTTTATCCACTTGGCTATCTGCATTGGTAGTGAGGCAAGAAATCAGACTATGTGCAAGGGAGCTGCTGAAGTAATAATCTCTTCCAAAGCAGAGGTCAAGGGCCTTGATATGTGACAATATTACTGTGGTATGTGAAAAGTAGTGTCCAATGTCAAAGTAAGTGACATCTTTTTACTTAACTAATAACAAATTAAGTGTGGTTATTCTACTTTTTGTGGAAAAGACACTACTTTGTGAGAAAAAGGAGTAAGATCCTGGACCAGTATTCTTGCAGTGATGATGTCAGAAGACAGATTTTGAAAATAAAGGGTTGTAATCCAATCCTTTCAGGTCTTAAGGTCAAAACTGAATGTTTCAACTGTGAAATAGGGTTCAAGGATGCATCCATGGTCACCAAATACAGTAACTTCACAAATATAAGGTACACCCTTTTGACTAAAATTTTGGTCCGAATGCAGAAGTGCGCCTTATAGTCTGGTGCACCTTATATATGGACAAAGTTCGGAAATTTGCCAACCCAAAAGTGCAAGCTGTGAGCCAAACAGCAGCCAAAACAAACCCCAAACACTGAAAAAGTGTCTTGGGTTACAATACAGGATGTGATGAAAGTTTCTATTCTATCTGCTGTGACCAGGTAGGGGCAGTGATCCTCATCTCTGTGGGAGATACTCTGCTAATGGGCCATCCATTGAAACCAGTAGGGCATTGTTCTTTATCTTTTCACAACCCATCATTCCTCCCGGGACTTATCTTCTGCTAATGGCCCATTGAGTCCTACCTATCTAGGTAGGAAAGGCTTGGCTCTCCCCCCTGGCTCGAGCAACTCTCAATGGGAAAAAGTAATTTTATCAGTCAGACAGTGGGACTCAATGGGCCATTAGCAGAAGATAACTCCCTGAAGGAAGGATGGGGGTTGCAAAGAAAAAGAACAATGCCCTACTGGTTTCAACGGATGGCCCATTAGCAGAATATCTCCCACAGAGATGAGGATCACTGCCCCACCTGGTCACAACAGATAGTGATAAAATACAAACTTTTATCACATCCTGCATTGTAACTCAAAACAGCACGGCTGGCTTGATTGTTACTAATTCATTAGTTTGTTGCACGCGGATCCTCACTGCAACAAAAAAGTGCATCTTATAGTCCGGTGCGCCTTATATATGGCCAAAGTTTGGAAATTTGCTGACTCCTGGAGGTGCGCCTTATAATCCGGTGCACCTTTTAGTCCTGAATTTACTGTAGTCTCCTACTATTTACCTTTTTTGGCAGCTCACAGACATAGCTCATGAAGAGGTGATGACAGAACTGAAATCCATATAAACCCCTTGAAAACATTAATAACATTTCAATATATAACATTTCATAGTGTTAACACCACATTTTTCATGTTGTGTTTGAGAGATATCACCATGAAATTAAAACATGTGTTTTTAGAGCAAAACAGATAAGTCAAATTTGCTGGGATCCTGAGATATGTGAATATGTATTTCTATGAATAGTGTTCCACAGACTATACAATCTTTTCATTTGGATAAAAATATTTCAGGAGTTTTCCAGTTAGGTCAAAAGTCTTTAGTCTTTAGGTAAGCCTTTAACTTCTCTGTGTGTTATAATAACCATAACTTTGAAACTTGTTCATAACTGTAGGTTAATTAAAACTGGACAGCCCTGATTGTCCATTTTATTTCTCAAAGATTATTGCCTCCCAAGAAGAATTATTGTCTGAGATGCACTAAATATGGTGTCTTCTGAGCTTGGCTTCTTGCATATGCTTTCAAAAATGAGTCTTGTAGCTTCTGTCTTGCATTACAACAATACGAGGAAATTATGTTAACGGCTCTGAAAAAATAGAATTTTGAGTATTCCCCTATTGCATATGGCATCACATTGCCTCAAGCCTTCAAATCATTGAAGCAAATGTGCAATATGAATAAAAAGTTTTTAACAAAATGAGTAGGAGTTTTAGAATAAATCAGAATATCAAGGAATAGATGATTTTTAACATATAGGGTGCTATCTTGCACAAAACAAATGGAAGAATAACTTATTCCCACTTTAATATATCTTAATTGGATTCTCTGAGTCTTTATAGGTTAGAGAAGGTTCATCCTTATACATGTGTTACTTCTCCACTGACTGTATTCTTTAGACTGACCGTAAAATAGTAATTTTATGGTGTATTTAAGGGATTACTTGGATTTGCTGAAAATTGGGGTCACTTTCAGAAGGCCCTGCTCACTAAGTCCCCTTCTGTGCTTTGATAGTAAATTTTGATTATACATTCATAGAATATACTACTTTAAATTAATCCATCTGTCTTTAATTATGCCACAGTGTCTTCTTTCTGAGGTTCAACACAGATTACCTATGCAATTGTAATTCTTACCTCTTTAAAGAAAATAAAGAGACCTCATTTTCTCCCATCTGCCTTAAGCAGAGCTGCATATCTGCCTTCAGCTGTACTGAGATTATGTCTGTTTTGGGAACAAGCAAATCTGTCACTTACCTCCTCATTCAAACTAGTACCAGGAATGTGCTCCACAAGAAAATACTTATTTGTGTGTGTGTTTGTGCATTTTCTGGTGACCATGTCCTTTATTTGATGAAGGAAGATAAAGTGTTACTCGTGTTTCCAACAATCAATTAAGACTATCAGCAGAAGGATTTGTCTTTCTCCATAGCATAAGAGCTTGAAGGGGCACAATGCTCCTGAGGGAAGCATCTGGATTTGCAATTAACACAGAACAATGTATATGTTTTTTTGTCAGGTCGGTTACTTGATAGAGCACAACCAAATGCATCCTTCTTTCCTCACTTTATTGTGGCTTTGGAGAGGGCATGAATTTTGTTGGCTGGTGTCTAACTTAAAATTTTGATATGTCTTAGGCATCTTAAATTATATTGCTGCGTTTAATGCATTTAATGATGCTTTGAACATGATATTTCTACTTTACCTGACAAGGAAATAAGTCTGCTAAAGGCTTCTGTTAGTTACTGCCGAACTCCCACTATGGAGTTTGAGAATGCTGAGAATGATAATATGATATAGTATTCATTCCAGCTTCTCCTAAAAGCTGATTGTTTCCTGATAAAAAACACTGCCTTACAAGAGCTCTACTCTTCTGAAAGTTCATACTATGCATTCAAATAAAGAAGAAGGTTTGAATATGAAGCATTTTAAAATTATATTCATGCCCTAGCTACTCGGTTTTGATGTATTTCTTGGAGCTCAGACCCAGGGAAGGGAATTTACAATGTCTTGTCTAAATGGTTCCTGGGAGCCTCACCAGCCTTACTATTCTGCACATTAAAAGCTGTCTGAAATTTGGAATTCAAAACACTTTTAACCAAAATAGATTTTAGAAAACTGTTGAGGATAAATTTTCACACTTCCCTGCTTCTTTAAGCAGATTTATGGGGTTTTTTTATATCAAGATACACTACTGTTATCTGAAGGAAGGGTTTTTTTAGGTGAAACTCTCAGCTATGATTACCATTAAAAAGCTTGTTAGCCTCACAAAACAAATAAATTCATCTTTTTATATATACAGCGGGAATCTATATCGCTTTATCAGAACAAGTTTTTAAATTGTTTTGTACAAAACCACAAAACAATATCATGCATTTTATGTAATTAATATTTCAGGCTAAATGCATAAACTGTCCAAGAAGCAGGGAGCAGAAATTAATACCTTCTTTCCAGTAAGAGTCCTCACTGAGGGGTTACCACACCTCATTCTTTCAAGCACTTCTTGGTCACATAAGTCCTAAACTATTTCCAACAGTGTCTGAAGAAACTTGTGGGTCAGGGTATTGCCCCAGCTGCTGGAAATATAGATCTGTCACTGTGAAGAAATTGAACATAGGTAAGTGCTTCAAAAAAGGTTGGGAAGAAGCTTTGTCATGCTTTCTTGATTCTTTCATGAATTAGGAGAAATAATAATTCATAATTGCCCCTCTGAGGGATTTTGTCATTCTGTTTTGAAGACAACAGTCAGGGCTGCAATTCTGAAGCAAGCTTCCTAAACTCCAAAGGATGCTGAAAATAATGATTGACACCAAACTCAGAGTTCAAGTGTACAGCTAAGGCTTTTCACCATTGAGATCATTTACAATACTTATCTTCCCAGGTCAAGTGTTTTTGTTTTATCAAACACAAAGCATTTTGAGTCTAAAATAAATCTCTTCACTGATTGCAGTGAACATTCAATCATTGTTGTAGATTTTACCTCTAAACATTTCTCTAAAGGATGTTGTTTAAGTATATACTTACTGCTTTCTCAAAATTACAGTGGATTATACCACACTGCCTCTGGAGCACATTATCTATTTGTTTTAAGACACAGACTTCCATAAAAAATTGTCTGTGTTACAACCACACCAGTATTTGTTCACAATGAGAATATGGCTATTGCCTGACTGGTTGCTATTAACGAGCTCAGGTTCTGTGGAAGATGCTATCACCTGGCAGAGTTCCATATCAGGACTTCCTACAACCATCGATTCCTGCATTAGGATCCTCATAACTGAACATTATTTTTCGCACTTTTGTCTTATTTCTGTTTCCCAGGCTCCAGCTAAAAAGCTCACTGTCCTGAAAGGATTACGGTACTCCACCTGTAACTCTCCAGAAAAAAATGGAACTAAACCCACAAAAAGCAATGACTTCCACTCTCATGGTTGCAAAACAGCAGCTTAATCTGTGTGAATTTTAGAAAGAAATTAGAAGGAAAAAAAAAAAGAAAAAGAGGGGAAAAAAAAGACTGGCCAGAGCATATTTCGCCCTCTTATTCTCTCCTTCCTCACAGTTCTGTTAAAAAAAAAAGATTTACAGTGTAAAATTTTTCACATGTTTTGAGTTTTTGTCTTTGAGAAGATCTTGATCATATTTTGGTGTTTATTAGATCTTTTCTCCTTATTTTCTTTGTGTTGAAAATCTAACCTTATTCTAAAGAAAAGATTGGTCATTGTTCAAATGAAGGTTGGTGGACATACAAATTGTTATTTTTTATAAATTACAGTAATTTCATGATTATAAACCGCACCATTTTGACTAAACTTTTGGTCCGACCCTGAAGTGAGGCTTATAATCAAGTGCAGCTTATATATGGACAAAGAATGAAAAATTGCCAACACCCTGAAGTGCGGCTTATAATCAGTGTGGCTTATAATCGTGAAATTACTGTATATGAGAAGCAAGAGAATGTGACAACGCTTTGCCTCATCCCTTTTTATGGCAATAACCCATGTTCAATTTCCTCTCAGTGACACATCTATACAAAATATGAAGATTTTGTGCCAGCATTTCTTGACCTCATTTGGTTTTCAGACATTTCAGTAACTTTTCTAGTTTAGGACCTGTCACTTTGCCTCACACAAATTTTCTACCTGAAACCCACTTTTCTTTCTTTTCCTGTACCTTTTTGTTTGTATCCTGTTCTATTCTCTTTCACTATCTTATTTAAGAAGTTTAAAGGTGTAAGAAAAACCTTCCTAGAGGATACTTTCTCTCATTTTTCCATGCCAGCAGACTAAGCACCACCTTATACAGACTTCATGTCTTCATGTCTTTCAGTCTTGATTGCTTCATTTTATGCCATATTGCAGGAAAGAAGAATTGTTCTACAACTGTATTTGTACTAAGAATTTTGTCTTTACTAGCTAGCCCAAGAGGATTGCTCATCTCTAAAAACAGTTCTTCAGTATTTCCTCATTAAGCAACTGTTGCTCTGCATTGCCAGTACTACACCTCAACAGTCCCTGACAATTTTCTCTTCAGGGAAAATGGGATAAGGTTTCTTCATTTTCTGGAAAATGTTCTACATCTCTGAATATTTGGATCCCTTTTTAGACCAGCTCTCAAAATGGATGTCAGGAAGAGAGCTTGGTTCTTGCTTTAAGCTTGCCACACTGAAATGACAATTATCTGAGAAGACATCTAGGATGCTTGGTATCTGAAAAAAAAAAAATCTGTAATAATGTGGGAAGTTTCTGACTCACAGGGAAGCCTACCATAAACTCCAGTAGAGTGTTCCCTGAAAGAGGGAAATTGCAGTAATTTCATGAGTATAATGCGCACCGGAGTATAAGGCTCACTTTTTTTTTTTTTTTTTTTTTTTTTTGCAGCGAGGATCTGTGCGCACCAAAGTAATGAATTAGTAATGGAATCCAGGGTTTACTGGCTCGGCTCTGGGCTGGGTGGGCTCGGCCCTGCTCGGGGCTGCTGTGGGGGGTAGCCCCGGCCCCGCTGCCCCCACAGCCGCCAGCGGTGGCCCTGGCCCCACTTGGAGCCACACGGGCTTGGCTTGGGGCTGCTGTGGGCTCACGCTTCCAGGCTGGCAAATTTCCAAAATTTGTTCATATGTAATGATCACCGGAGTATAAGACACACTTCTGGGTTTGGACCTAAATTTTAGTCAAAAGGGTGGGCCTTACACGTATGAAATTACTGTATTCTTGAATTTTACTTGTTCTGCATATGTTCTTCTTATAATGATGAAACAGCCTAGCAAACGATTTTTCAATAGCTGTAAGTACAAAATACACACTATACCTTTCAGTGGTTTATAATCAATGAAGTATTACAGGGGCAGAACTGCAGGAGAATACATCAGTCCTTGTTAGTAGTCTAGTACCACCCAGCAAAACATTTATCAGGCTTTCATTAATCACTCCTGTGCAAATTATAAAAAGTAACATTTTCTTGGTAGATTTTATCTTATCTTTCTCCATTTTACTTTAATATTAATATGGATCTGGGCTGTTTCTATAGAAAGTAGTATTAGAGATGCTAATCATGGCTATTCACCCAAAGGCTATGGTAGATAATCATAAAAATGCTGATGAAGCATCTTCTAATATTACTTGAACTTTTGTTCAGTAGATTTTATTACTCCTAGTCACAGTAGTTACCAAATAAATTATGTCCATGGATTTAAGAGTGCACTGGTGCTGGACCTTAATTCATGCTTATGGTAGGAACTTGTAAAAGATATTCTTGATAAAGTGACCAAAGAGAAGGAGAGAATAGTTTTTTGGGTTTGGTGAAGTATTAATCAAACAAACCATTGATTGTTTTTGCAGCAATTTTTTGTGAAATACAAATTAACAGTGTGAAAAGTTCAGCATATATATCTTCGGGAATAATAAAGAGGAGCTATTCTACATTACTGTTAATTATCTGATGAGAAAAATAAATCTTCTTAGCAGTCATATTTGGGAACTATAAATCAAAAGAGCAGAAGCTAGGGGAAGGTAAATGAATCATAGGTACCCGTAAATGTTTTTAATAGGACATTTTTTCTTGTCTTCTAAAATAAAAAGCTGAAATCAATTTTGTCAGCATCTCATTATTTGGAAGCATCCTGAGGTGTTAAGAAGAGCAGCTGTAATGCTGTTTTCTCTGCAGGTCCCAGGATCTGAGATGAGAACTTAAGTTAGTACATCTTTATATCACCACACATTATTATTCTTTTCTGGTTCTAAATTTATTTTTTCCAAAAAAAAAATCTCTTCTACTTCTGTTGTTTAGGTTTCTTTAGGTACCTTTTTCTTCAAGCTCGTATGAGTCTCAAACTCCATTGCCTATGATGTACTCAATCTTTCTTGCAGGAAGGCTCTGACCAACATCTAAGAGAATGGAGAGGAAAATGGATGTCAATGGAGTTTTCTTTTTAAAATATTTTGGATTCAGTATTACATTTGTTTTTTCTATATTTTTCAAGGAAAAAACTCAGAATTTTGGAAACTTTTGCCTATTCATTTTAATTCAGAAAGCTGTTATTCATGAAGAACAAGCAAAGCCTTTCCCCAAAACTTGTTCTGCTGTTGGCTCACTACTGTCTGCCTACAGTTAAAACATCAGCAAACTGAAAATAAGGATGCTCCTTCTTGGTTACAGAAATATATATTTACACTTGTTTGGCTAAATTCCTGAATGAATTCAGTGCTTCTATTCCTGCTAGCCTTGATGTAGTTATGGTATGTTGGGAATATCAGATTCCTTTTACCTCCTTTTACCTCATGTTGCAGACTCAGGGAAATACCATGCATACTAAAAAATGGAAAGTTCCTTTTTTTTTTCTACTTTGGGTTGCTATATAATAAAAAAGAAGAATTTAAATTAAAATGTCAATTAAATAATATCTCCTTCCAGTGATAGTCGTGGTTAAGTTCTTTCTCTTAGTGAAGCAAATTTAAGCCACCAAGTACTTCAGAAAATTGCCTTATAAATAACCTATATGCATCATTGCATTGACCCAATTATTATTCTGAAAATATAGTAGCAATTGTTCAGATCTAAATTTTTCCTACAAAAAAATCAGATATTTTGAAGATCTACTCATGTGTTAAAATCTTAATGCAATTTAACAAATATTTACTTTTGAAAAGCTTTCCATGCCAGTTCCTCAGTGTTATTTCCTGACAAGGAACAAATAGTCTTTTTTTTTTTTTTTCCTGATTTATTGACTATCAGAATAAATAGATGGACAGAAAATTTCAGTAGTATGTACTTCTATGTTTGCAAATATTTTAGAAAACCTACTATGGAAAATTTTGGAAAAAAAGTTTGAAATTAAGAATCAGAATACAGTGGTGCAGCTCTAACAACTTCTGCATCTCATATGGTCTTTTGTTCAGCTAACCTGTGCTCAGAGCTAGGTATTTTTCTGACTATCTGGGTGACTTTGTCCTGTGGTCTTAAAATAGCAGGCAAATACCACCTATCTGTGTCATTATGATATGACTGGGAAACAAGAAAGCAGTCTTGCTTTCAAGCTGCTCAAGGACAAGAACTCAAAACAAAGATGGAACACCTGCTAGAGTACGTGATAGTCATGGAGTAGTTTCTGGAGGGATGTTGTTCCTCTGCCCAATGAATTTTCTCTGATTTGTTTTGCACAATGTATACTATTTAAACCCATGACTTCCTTAAATAAAAACCTCTTCTTCACCTCAAGAAGGAGTGCCATGTTACTGTCTCCATCACCACTCTGGAACCATGTACAGTAACATATCTGTGTTGTTCTTGCTTCCAGAAGTTGGGTTTGCATCATGGAACCACAGGTCAGGTATCACAGTAGGTCATCTGATCCAACCCCCCTGCTCAAGCAGGGCTATCCCAGAGCACACAGAACAGGATTGTGTCCAGATGGTTCTCGAATATCTCCAGTGAGGGAGACTCCACAGCCTCTCTGGGCAGCCAGTGCTTGGATACCTGCACCACAAAGTTCTTCATTACACTCAAGTGAAAATTTCTGTGCATCAGTTTCTTCCCATTGCCTCTTGTCCGATTGCTTGGCAGCACTGGCACGAGCCTGGCTCCATCTTTTTGTCACCTTCCCTTTAAGATGCTCATAGACATATTCTCATCTTTTCTTCTTAAGGCTGAGCAACTCTCTCAGCCCTTGCTTTTAAAAATGTTCCTGTCCTTAGATCACTTTTGCTACTCTCTGCCCAGCCTTCTCCAGGAGCTCCATGCCTCTCATGTCTCAGGAGCCCAGAACTGGACACAGCACTCTAGATGTCCCTCACCAGGCCTGAGCAGAGGGGCAGGATCACCACCCCTGACCTGCTGGCAGTACCCTTCCTAATGCACCCCAGATCTGCAGTGTACCAAAGTAGGACTGCAATTATAAATATATGTGAATTAATACAGGAAGAAAATAAGATTTCCATGTTGAGAATTGTATTCCCTATGATAGTTTTAACTCCTTAGTAAGGACTGAGATATTTACCTGCTGGTATCATAATGCCTTATATGATGCTATTTTTTTCTACAGCAGATGTTTTTTAAAATCTCACTAGCCTGATCCTTTGTAAACATGATTCAAAATTATTAAATTGGTTTGAAAAGATGCTGATTTCAAGCCAGATTTCAAAACTGTAAATATATACAGCAAAAAACAAAAGCAGAAAAAAAATTAATTCTCTCTAGGACCTCCTTCAAGTCCTTTTATTTTTTCATCTGCAGACTCCGTATAAACCTATAGTGTTGTCATGAAAATTGGCTATTTGGACATTTCATGACTAAAGAATAAATACTCTGGTAGCTAGAAATGGAAAAAATAAAGATATTAAACACTCAAAAATTAAAACCAACCAAACAAAAAGTTTTTTTCAGCATGTCCTGCACATATTTTTGGACTTTTCACCTTAATCTATTGGTATCTCTGAAAAATCTGTCAAAATAGCAGTTTGTAAGTAAATAACTTCCTTTTCTTACTAATTAGTGTGACATATTATGGGTGGTGATACTCACAGATACTCACTGAGCCACACCCAAAGTTTTATAAAGACATCCCAATTCTCTGGTCAGACATTTGTGTAGCATTAGACTGGTTTGAAACTGTGCTCCAAACACATGGCAATCCTACCTTTAATGGATCATATAACAGCTGGAGCTTTATAGAAGACATGCATAATGGGGATTGAGTAACTTGAATTACTGATACGATAATGAATATCTTATGATGTACAATTATCTGCACAAAGAGCCCATATAATACAATAACTCTGTCCAAGGGGCTCCAGCTTGTCTTTAACGTGACAATAATGTTCAGTACTTTACTTTTATGAAGCTCTTTCTAAACACTAACTAATTAATCCTTACAACACTCGTGAAGTGCATGCGTGAAGAGTCTTGAGTTTCATTTTTGACACCTACAGGGGTCAGCACAGGTCACAGTTTCCCTGGACCACAGTGGGAGGGGACAGGAATCTTTGCAGGACTGATCTTACAGAGCAGCTGAAGTAGATCTGGTGAATTTAAAATGCTTTCCTTCAAATTTTGTCCTTGAACAAACAAAGGTAGCCTCAATAGCTCGTGTTGCTCAAATAAATATTCCAGCCTCAAACATCAGGAAGTTTAGCATTAAGGAAGAGGTGAAAAAATCAGATTCATACAAGACAAGGGAAATAGAAAATCCAAAATATACTAAAAATCCTAAGGCCTAAAAATCCTCGGCCAATGGAAAATGTCATTACAGTAATTTTGAAAAAAAACCCAACTTGAAATACAGATTATTGTCAGAGGTTTTTTCTTTTTGCATCAGGATGCAGCAAGGAAAAGCCAATACAAGCTAGATTGCTTGTTTTGTGCAAGTGGTGCAAAAGGTAGGTGGTCTTTCTATGGCATGTGGCATCTCCTGAGATCCCAAGTAACCTGCTGGAATTCAGGTAAAACAGTTCCAGGTACAAATTTACATGCTTGTCTAGGTAAAGGCTGCTCTCCCAGTCAGCTTCTATCCCCCAAGTAGTAGATAAAGCATAGCAAACACTTTTGAAAGTCACTTGGGAATAGCTCACAATTTCCTGTTTAGCCTAAGAAATAATTCTTGCTTTCTTACCTAGCTGGTGTAGTAATAGAGGTTGGGGAGAGGAGGAGGAATGTGACTTGTAGATAGGTTTTTTTTCCCTTCAAATCAGGTTTAAGTTAGGAAGAGAGGGAGGATAGGGTACAAGCATCTCACTCCTGTGAAGAAAGCAACTCAGCTATATGAAAAACGAAAATATATTTTATAAAATTCGAAAAACCTAAAAAATTCCATATCCTCTCATTTCACTCTTGTAGGCAGTATTTTAGAGATGAACAGAGTTCCTGCAGAGAAATGGGAACCAACTAAAGAAACAGTTAAATATTGACAGAACTGTAATTCATGTGAAAATAACTAGTAGAAGATGACATTTGACTGTGTCTTGTCCACCTGCCATGGATAGAGACACCTTCCACTAGACCAGTTCGCTTAGAGTTCAATTAAGCCTGGTTTTAAAATGCTTCCAAGGATAGGACATCCAAAACTTCTCTGGGTAACCTGTTTCAGCACCTCACCACATGCGCAGTAAAAGTTTTTTTTTCTTAATTTCTATTCTAAATTTAATGTCTTTCAGTTTGAAACCATTTCCCCTTTGCTCTATGACTACATGCTCTTGTAAAGTCTCTCTCCATCTTTCTTGTAGGCTCCCTTCAGTTATTGGATAGCTGCAAGTGGGTCACCCCTAAGCCTTCCCTTTTGGAGGCTGAACAATCCCAGTTCTCTCAGCCTTTCCTTGTACAAGAGGTGTTCCATCTCTCCACCCATGTTTGTGGCTCTCCTCCAGCAGCTCCATGTCCTTGCTGTGCTGGGAGCCCAGAGCTGGATGCAGCACTGCAGTGGGGTCTCACCAGAGCAGAGCAGAG
>PYHW01010703.1:4472314-4485129 GCA_013186435.1 Turdus rufiventris
TCTCACCCAGCAGCATCACCAAGTCATTCTTGGCAGGGCTGCCCTGGATCTGTTCATCCCCAGCCTGTGTTGATATCAGGGGTTGTCCTGACTGAGGTGCAGCACCCTGCAATTGATTTTATTGGATCTCATGAGATTTCCATGGGACCACTACATCTGATATTTGCTTTAATTTAGAACAAATCTTGTACTAATTTATTTTCCATTTCAGGAGGGGAAATAGCCTGATTGAGCCAAACTAAATTTAAAGATAACTTTTGATAATAGTCTTCCACTGGTGAAAATGAAACATCCAATATCTAAATATGAAAGTATTTTCATTTTAAAATAGCTTTAAAGTTTTTAATATTCTACTATATTGCCATACTAGGCACATATATGACATCCTTTTACAAATACAGGCAAAAATAAGTAATTGAAATAATGATTTAATACTCGAGTTATGTCTTTGTATATGTTTAGCAGGTCATTCTTTGAAATTATATTTCTCCAACTATTTTAGAGCTCCACTTGGGAATATAATGCAAGTTTTTCTATCATAATGGAAGGAACAATGTGAATATTCTTAAATTGTAAAAGGTAAGTGTTTATCAGGTCACACTGCACAATGAGAGTGCTGAAGACTAATAATCCAAAACATTATTTTCAAGAGTATTTGCATTGCACAATAATACTACTGTTGCTGTATGATTCTCTGTTTGGTATACAAAGTGTTTAGATTTATTGTAAGTAATACAGCAAACAATTTTTAGACAAGGGAATGTAAATCCACAAAAATTAGTATTCCATCTGGGAGATGATAGATAGGTAATTTATGGCATGAATTTTGTGACATTTAAGTACTAAGAATTAAGAATTAGCTACAGACAGTCTGTTCTTAAGAACAGTGGTACCTCAAACTATTTTCTCTCTAATTATTTTGTCTGCTTGTCTCAGTTTTGTTCCCTACTTACTTTGTGATAAAATGTTGTAATGGAAGAGAAAAACAGTAGTTTTTGACTACTTTTTGTGTTTACAAAGCTTTGGTGAAACAGGAAAAAGGAAAAAAAACCCTTCATTTGTAGAAAATGGTATGAACCAATAGATATGTCTTCAAATAAGTCATATATAAATGACATTATAAATATTGCTTAATAAACTTTGAGTATTCATAATTTGCATTTAAAAAAAGTTGTTTGAAAAATTATAAGAATGACAAAATAATATGTGTACCAATACACAAAGAAGGGTGAGATCCTTTATAAAACTCTGCTGCTAGAGACATGTACAATACAAATTCATTATAACATTTAACTGAAACTACAGAGAATGAATAATGCTGTAAATTTAATTGAAGATAACAAAATGAGAAGCATCAAACCCCAAACAAGTACTCTTGACATAAATATGTCCCATTCATAACTGCACTCAAAAAAACTTGCTGGTCTTCATATATGACTGAGAAGGTAAAAGTTAGTAAGAAGGAAAGTTACTGATTATGAAAATCTGCCATATTCTAGATTGTTCCATAATACATGAGAAGGAACGAAAACTTTCTTTTATTTCAACAAATAATCCTGAAGAGAGCAACATTCATATAAAGCAGAGATATTTTTGAAGTGCAATTTTCCCTAACCAGGGAAAAAAACATGCAATTTTTTCTCTATTTAGAAGGTAGAAACTGATGAAAGGGGGGTGACAAAAATTATCTAACTACTGTGCATATCTATTATATTTTTGTCATATTATCTCACAGTTCACAGTGTGTTCTTGAAGGTTTTAATTTTAAAGAACTGTAGCATTAAAAAAAAAAATTGCCATCTTTGAACAGAAAAAGGAAATTCTGAAAAAAACATTCTGGCCTGAAGTAGCTTGCATTGCCTTATTAGGTTGAAACCCTGTATGAAGATCTTGACTGATCTTTAGCAGAATACAAAATATATTAATGTCAGAATTTGAGGATAATAGTAAAAATGTTCTGGGCAAAGAATTGGGACATAAAACTACAGGGATTGGCCACCCTGAGGGAGAGAAATTGCAGTGAGATTTTTAATGGGTTTAGTTTTAAACTTCAGTAACAGAAGAGTTTCTAGCAAAAGGAAGGAAAAGAAGGTGCCCTGCAACACTGGCTTGGTTTTCATTAAAGAGGGATAAGGACATATTCTGATTAGCAGGAGAAATAATTAAAGGAATTCTGTATTCTGGGAGGTCACGAGATCAGACTTTGATATGATCCTGAATGCAATCACTGAACAAACCATTAGACATCTTATTTAAGGAAAATTCATGAATGCTATTGCTGGTGATGCAATCATATGGATTACACACTTAATTATTTTTATTGTCTTCCTTGAAATTTTGTGGCTTTTATACATTTTCTTACAAAAAGGAGAGGGGAGAGAAGACCTTAGTGTAGACAACAGTTAATTTAATGTTCCTTTTAAAGACCTTAGCAGCTTTTTAAAGGCTTACCATGAATCACAGTGAAGGAAAAAAAAATAAAATCCATCTGCATGGTGGGGGGGATGTTATTTTAATTTAATTTTCTTTTCCATTGACCCTTTCACTTTCTAGATTTTAATGCTTTCACCATGAAATGAATATCATTTAATCTAAGCATGAGGACTCTTAATTATATCGAGGGATCTCTTAATTATGTCATTTCCAATAATGGTGGAACTTCTTTTTGTCTGAGACTAATCAAAGGTAAAAGAAGTCAGAGTGCACTTTGGAATTAAATTGGAATAGTTTTGTGCTCTGGTGATTTCTCACCAAGCAAATAATCATCAAAGAACTAATGTCTTCTTTGATACAATATTAAGTTCTGAAAATTTCTTTTATAGCAGGTGAATGTTCATTATTTCTACTTATTAATCTCTAATCATACCTGCTGTGCACCTGTACAAACTCAGAAGGGATGAGGAGACATAGATATTGACCATGACCAACCACTCGGATTGCCCAGTGAGAGAAATGTAAAAACATTTGCAGAAACAAAAAAACTTTTGTTCATTAAACAAATATGCAAAGAAAATAATTTTGTCTTTACTGGAATTTGGTTTTAAATGTAATACCAGAAGTCAGACTGTACAGACAATTAGGATGAAATGCTCACCCCCTGTAAAACTATGAGCAAAACTGCTCCTAATTTTCTTTGAGGCAAAGATATATGGTAACTAGATTTCTTAGATAAACACAGGAGATGTTCACACAGAAATTTGAGATTTCAAGTATTAAAGGTACTTTAAAGAAATTTAATTTTCCCTATAATATTGTAATTTTTCTCTTAGGGATATGCTTATACTGCTGTTTGATCTTGATAAGTTTCATTATTTAAGAGTGTAAATTGGTTCTTATAAGTTTCGATAAATCATGTTTTTATTTCAATTAATAAAAGACTATATGTAAATTAAATAAGCATGGCACATATAGTATCTCACAGAGTTCTACAACTTTTTTTTACTTCTTTTTCTCCTCTACAACTTTTCTGCTTTTTTTACACAGAGAAAATATCACAGCTTCCTTTTAGAGAGAGATGGACATAGTAGATTCACAAAATTTATTGCTCCTAATAAAACTAAGAATTGAACCAGGGACTACAGAATTCTTGAAGCATCCATAGCCTTGTCCAAATCCTTATTATATGATTTTGCTAAAAAAAGAAAAAACAAAAAAACGACAACAAAACAACAAAACAACAACAACAAAAAACCGAACAACCAAAAGAAACAACAACAACAAAAAAAGCTGTTATAAATTCTTTTCTCAGTTTCTATCCTTCTGTAACTATGTGGCTATCTCTAAATTTAATACTTTTTTCTGGAAAAGGTGAGTGAATTAGGCTAAATTAATACATTTTTCTTTCTGATTGAAAATGTAATGATACATGTTTGAGAATTTGTGTATTTCTGGATGCAGTTTTCCCAGTATTTTGGTGGTTTTGTGTCAAAGTTACATTTCTGGGCAAACATTTTACTGGAGTTTTGATATTCCTTTCAAATAATTCACAGCTCAGAAAAATATTACTTTATACCAAACCAGATTGTGTTCTAATTGTAAGACTGTTTAATAAACAGTATTAACATCTTTTTTAAACAACAAAAACAATACTTGGGTTTGGGTAGCTTCTTTTATCCATCCTGGAAGGATTTTCTTCTAGCAGAAAGGGAATTGGCTTGGCCACTGAGGAGTCCTAAAGTAACAGCAAAATAATTTTTAATTATTGGAAAAGAAGAACCTTGCAAGTTGTGACACTTGTAAATAATCTGCAGGTTATAGACTGTGAGGTTAGACCTCTGGTGCTCTCGACGCACCCATTGTGTCAGGTTATCTCTAAACAATTAAAGCAGCTAGTAGCTGCTAAAAAGGTTGTTTATTGTAAAAGTGTATTAGTCTTCAAAAGGCATGGTCATAGACATGAAAGTCCATGCTAAGTTTTAGCGTAAAGTCTCAAATACAAGCAGGAACCATCCCTGGGGGTCCCAGAGAGGTTGGTGTTGCTGCCGGAGCTCTGATCTTCCTCTTGGGTTTTGAAGATGCTGGTAGCAAAGCAAAATAGAAAGCAAAAGCAAAGAGCAATGGCAAAAAGCACTAACTCTCCCCAATACATAATCTTATATAGGATTTTTCCAACATGCTAACACATAAACTTGAACCACTACCTCTTAAACTATTAGAATTCTAATTTCTTAACACGTTAAAATATGGGTAAATGATCTATCTTGTTCTATCTGAAAAATATAAGCAATATTCTTACTAGAGTTCTATTTTGTCTAAGCATGGTGTCCCAATGAACTTCTGGAGCCTCTACTGAAAACATTAGCATGTTTGTTAACCTTCACTAGAGCTTGTTCTTCTACTCTGGCATCTGGACCTTTTACTTACTAAAAGCACTGCAGTGACTTACACCTAAACTTAAACTTATGCTTATTCTTTTACTTGAACTTCCATTCTATGTGTGGGTGGCTTGACATGTTTCAATCCATCCAAGGGCTTTAATTCAATCCCAGCACTCTGGCCTCTGCCTGAAGGATTCGGGCAGGCTCTTGTCTCACTGACTCCAACAACAGACACACACACAGTCTTCAGGATACGGTGATCATTGACGGTATTTGTCTTACTGTTTCTATGAATTTGGAATGAACAAAATTAAATCTCCCCTATAAAGTGGAAACCCTGTTGCTCCCATGAGGATATGGGATTCACATATTCTTTTCTCTCAACCTAAAATAATATTCCCTAAACAGGCTGGTTAATTAGCTGGAAGAAAAAAGAATTTCCTCCTCTTCCTGTAATACTCAGAATCATAGAATTATGATTTAAGCAAATTGTCTATAACTGATTTCTGCATGCTGTTTTTTTGGTTTGGTTTGGTTTGGTTTGGTTTGGTTTTGTTTTGTTTTTAACCTGAGGTGGAAGTGTCAGTAAAAATGTCTCTGGTACTTTTGTAACTTACATGAAGTCACAGATTTAATTTAGATGTACAAAGGAGCAGAGTTCTAGAAAAAAGAAGATTTTTCTTGAGATCTGCAGTTAGTTTTTACTAAAAAATGAAGTTCTTTAAACTAAACACCTGAAGAAGTTTCATTAATTTTGCATTATTTGATGGTGCTAGGTTTGACTATTTGATATAGCTTTTCAAAAGTTAACCCCACGTATCCATGAAACACAGGATGCTTATTAAAACTAGGCTTAAATGGCAATCCTGGTCAGTACTGCTGGAACAGGACAAAAGGATAAAAGAAAATATTGTGTAAAAGGGCTGTAAAGGGTTGTTAAAATCAAATAATACAGCACAACTTGTACAAAAGAAGGTGAATGTCCTACAGGAAAAAATTGGTGTCTTGTAGGCAAGAATTATACAAATGCAGTATCACAATTAAAAGGTCATATATTCAATGACTGATATTAATTTCTGCAATAAAGTCATGGCTAGCCAGCAGAAAATGTCAAAGGAACATTAAAAGATGAGTGTAACTGATTTGTCAGTGAGACTATGACCTAGTGCTATGCACAGCCTGTGGAAAAGGTAGATAGGGATAATTCCCCCTCATTCTGCCTATGTAGCTATTCTGAAGCATACCACATAATGGGAACCAACCTAAAAAGTGGTGGAAGGAGCTTATTGAGAAAACCCTATGAAAAGCTGGCCATGACACTTAAAGAAAGACTGAACTCTTAAGAAACTGCTGTTAAAAAGACCTAGAATAGCGCTTTGTGGCATGGAGACACAAAACTAAAAAGGCCCAGTTGGCTTATCTTGGTAAAATTTAGGCTGAGAAAGAGTGAGCATTGTCTTTAATCAATATATCAGGAGCCAACTTTAGAAAGGTTAAATTAAAAAAAAATACATCAGCAACAAAAAACAAGAAAAAGAGAGGACTGCAGGACATAGACTTTGTAAGTTATAATGTTTCCTCCCACAACTAAGATTTGTGACTTTTTCTGATTTATTCACACAGAAAATACTAACTTGGAGGGCAATGACCAGGTTGTTCTATGGTAAAATAGTTATGGGTTGCAAAATTCACCAGGAATTGACACAACTCTCAAAGGATCAGAGATAAGCAATTTTTCTCCTGTTACCTATTGCCTCGGTGTTTCAAATTAAAGGTAGCAGATGACCCAGCTAAATACGGAAAATTTAAATACCAAGTAAACATCCTAATAAATTGCCTGCCAGCAACCATTAAAAAAATTATTGCACTTGGAAACACTGAAATCACCTACCTTGTCAAGAAAGCAAAATTCATTTATTAATTATTTATCAAATCTTAATCTATCACATTTATTATAGATATTAAATAATTTTTTCTGTCTTTTACATATACATATATTATACACACTTTTAGCTGGTGGAATTCCATCATTAAAAAAAGATGGAAATTACCAATAATCCACCGTAGAGTAGCACTAATGTAGAAAAAAATAGGACTTTTTTAAGACCAGCAGTAAATGCATTCCTAAAGGAACCAGTGGGCAGAAAGCCTAGTATTTCACATTCCTGTAGTAAACACCATAATGAGGTCCCAGTTCAGGACAAATATTTATAGAACTGCCTTACACACTTGCTAATCCCTTCCCCCATAGCAGTCACAGCACAGCTCTTCATGTATAATGGATGGCTTTGCAAATGTGGATGAAATTCTTATGTGAGAGACAATAGCTTTCAGAAGACTGTTAAATGACAGACAAGACCTGAAATCATCATGAATAAAATAAAAATTAGGAATGTATTCATTAGGTTTGAATGGGGTTTTTTTATACCAGTTTATATCAGACAAAAATATTAAAGCCCTCTTTCCCAAAAAATATTTTGAGTAGAGAATACACTACTATGCCTTTCTTTACTTAAAAAGTTCTCTGTGCAAAATAAGATATTTAATAGAAAACAAAAAGCCTGTTTTTGTCCAAAAGCTTTTTAACTATTCTGGCTTGTACCTGAGTGGCTGCCTTTATTTCTTTGCTGTCAATGCATTTTTAATGTTTTTAAATTGCCTTGTTCTTACTGACTTAGCCTGAAATTCTGCTGGCACCATTTGTGAAAGGTTGCCAAACAGTGGTTAATTTGCCACTGCTGATTTCCCAGTGGAAGAAACAGGTTTTCCCAAAGTAACTTTATGCATGTAAAAGCAAAGAGGTAGGGAAATCAGGAAAGTGGGCAATTCAACGAAGTGAACTAAGTGGAGGAAAGTGAAAAAAATAGATATTTTTGACGTATCTGCAATAATTTTCTGCCCAGAAAGCAGAGACACCTCCATCTCCTCAGTCTATTCCTATCCCATTTCCATGGGATGAGAACAACTGTATGTCTGTAATGTCTCATATCTGTGGCAATATCTGTCATTAGATATACACAGTCACAAACCAGCTGATTGTAATTGATTCTAAATCTTTATAATTTTTTTTAATTGGAAATAATTCTCCAATCTTCCTGTGAGATTTGATGTCAGAAAATTATTTCTTAGAGCTTAGGGCTGAAAGGGGACAGACATCTAATTAGATCCCATTTGCCACAAGATAGTAAATTTCATCCATATAGCCACTAGGAAGCCTAAATATTTTAGACTAAGTTCCTGAAACTGAGCTGTGAATCAGAATCAAGGTATGCATCTTGAAGATCTGCTCCCAGCGGGAAACTCATTAGACAAAATGCATACAACTGAGCATAAAAAGAAAATCATATCCCACACTGAAACAGGACATTTCATAGCAACAAAAGGAAAAAAAAAAAGGCAATTAATAGGAACCCAAGTATGCAGATAACTTTAACTGAGGAAGTAGGAAAGGGTCCTTTCTCCTGCCTTTTTTCATAAAGACTCATATTCTATAACACCAGGATTTTCTCTGAAACTCCTGATGATGTATAACTTCTTTCAGCCCCCACTGATGTATGTAAGCTTTTTTGTGCATTTAAGAATTCAAAGAGGATGTGGTGTGTTGACCCAGCTATCAGCCAGACACCAACAGAGCCACTCACAAAATCACAGACTGGCTGAGGATAGACAAGAGCTATGGAGGAAACCTGACACAAATACTCTGCTCAAGCAGAGCCACCTACAGCCTGTTTTCCCAGGACGGCTATTAAATATCTCCAGGAGAGAGATCCTAGAACCTGTCTGGTCAAACTGTGCTAGTGCTCAGTCATGCTCACGAATAAAAAGTGTTTACTGAATTTTAGGGAGAACCTCCCGTGTTTTAGTTTGTGTTCATTGCAGCTTGTCCACAGTGCTTGGGCACCACTGAAAACAGCCCGGCTCCCTCTTCTTTACACCTTTTATTTCAGGTACTTACATACATTGATCAGATTCCTCACTGAACCTTGTCTTCTCCAGGCTGAATAGTCCCTGCTCTCTCAGATTTTCCTTATATGAGAGATGCTTCAATCTCCTAGCTGTCTCAGTGGCCACCTTTGCTTGACAATCTACGGTATCACCAGGTCTCTGAACAGTGGGTAGTCCAAAACTGTCTGAGACCACACTCACTCCCATTTGCTGTGGAATGGAGAGAAAACAGAAAGGCAAGAAAACTCATGGATTGAGATAAAGTGAAGTAAAATATGTACACTTGAGCAAAGAATGAAAAAAGGCACTTTTCTCTGCTGCTTATTAATGGGCAGTTATCCAGCCACATATGGGAAAGGAAGACTTCAGTATTGCCTCAGTGGTTACTTGGAAAGTAACAGCAACCACACATACATAACATCATATAATTGGGATGGGATGGGATGGTATACTGTAGGATGGCTCTTTGGTCACTTTGGGTCCTGGTTTTGTCCCTTCTAGCCTTTGCCACTCCCAGTCTACTCATGTGGAGTCCACAGTGGGAGACAGGTAAGACCTCGATGCTGCACGAGCACAGTTCGGTAACAGCCAAAGCTCTTAACTGGTTATTTTCAGCACTATTTTAGCCAAAATACAACAGCATATGGACTTCTCTGAAGGACATTAATCCTATCCAGCCAGACCTAGGATTAGTTATAGATGGAGAGACCTTTTACATGAACATTCTTGAAACAAAAACATGAAATGAGTGAAAATTAGCAAGAGAGGGGGGGATAGAGAACATTTATTTAAATGAACATAAATGAAATGCATTTTTCTTTAATGTAAATTTGAATTCTATGGGGTTGAGAACCTTCTGGAATCAGACCTGATTGCAACATAGAAAAAGACAAAAATAGCCAGAAAGGACTTAGAAGATCCTGAGAAAACTTACAAAAAAACCCCCAAAATCCTTCCTCCAAAGTCCTGCTTTTCATTCTGACCTTCACTTACCTATCTGATCTCAAAGTCCAACGAGCTCATTTAAGTGCTTGCCTACACAAGACTATTCTCCTGGTGTTTATGCTTGATTAGATATGACTGGTAAGCTCACAAATGAAAAAGCTAGGTTTATATTTACCTATTGCTGCTGGAAGCCTAAAAGATCCTGACAAAAACACAGCCACTAGAATTAGGCATTTCAGTAGCAATCATAGGGAATTTTTGCAAACTGACCAACCAGTTTTATCTTTTTCACCCGAATTCTGATGGCTGAGGGCAAGCCCATCTAAGTCTCATCAAGAAACAGATGCAGACTGAATCATCAACCCCATACTGATGCCACTGCATTTTCTTTTGCTTTTTTTTCTTCCATTTTCATTCTTCTAAAGTTCTTTCTTCTAAGCTCAAAGTGTTTCTTTTACAGAGTATTGAGTGACATGGCACTCCTAGCAAGTGCACTTGTGATTCTTACCTAAAGAGCGCATTTCTGATTGCACTTTACAATGAAAAGCTGGTTTAATATCACAGTTTATGTAAGAACGATTCTGCAGCACACATTAAGACAGGTCTTTAAACTGATGCAATGTGTGGTTCAGAAATTTAAAACCAATTACAGCCTCTCTATATTAAAATCTGGTACTTGGTCATAAAATGAAATATTTTACACAGTCTGACAGAATTGATGGAATAATCTGTTAGGAGCTGTGTATCATCAATTTTGTGACAGATTTATTTTCCACACCAGAAAAGTCTGACTTGCAGATTGCAGAATTCTTAACTCAGGAAACCTGAATGGAGGTGTCAAATATTAATTTCTGTGTTATGATTAGTGAAAGAAAACTAGGTTAAATAAAATTAATTATCAGTTTTAATGACAAAAATATGAGACCATTACAAATATAAAAGCTTGCATTTTGTGAAAGATCTTCACTGTGAAAGATTTTCACTGTTATATATGAAACTACAAAAAAATTTAGTGATGCTGTAACTGAAGGCTGTACCACAGAGCAGACAAAGAAGCCAAATTATAATGATTTGAATTCTGGAGTTCCTGTCTTTTCATAACTGTATTTTCAAAACTCATTTATATGTATTTATTATTCATTTGTATTTAAGTGTAAAATATTTTATTTTTCCATACCTTTCAATTGTCTATAACAGCACCAACTTTTATATAAATCTACAGTAATGATCACTTTGGGGACTGTCGTACATCCAAAGCTACTAAATCATGGAAGATACAATAACATTAATAAAACAAGTGTAATTGGCATTTGTACATTTTCTTTGTTTTCTCTCATTTATATATTTTCTGGATGTGTTAAATTTAAACTGTCTTAATCTTTTGAAAACCACATAAATTCAAATAATTTTCCACAGCTTGCTTTCCTTTTTCTGGTTGTTACAAAGAATGAAGTTAAACTTTTATCTCTAATATTAGCCATAAAGTAAAAATATTTCTTATAACTACTGGCAAATTGTAAAAATCAGAACTTCATTAGATGAAAAATATCAGCACCAAAGAAGCAACAATTGTGAGTCAGTAATTCATAAGATTATTTTCAATTATTTATGAGGTAATGTAAGAATAACAGTGGAGGCAGATATTAGAAATTAAAGCAAGATATTAGATTCTTCAAATGAAGGGAAAATTTTTCAGTTTCTGCTCAGTGTAGCACTGTTCTTTAGCTAAAAACAGTTAAAGAAACTTCCTCACAATAAATAACTTCCACTGTTCAAAGCTCTCTCTGATGCTGGTGATTTGGGTGAAGTAAATGCTCCTCTGACTCAGTACAAAGACAAAAGATATTTGAGTCAAACCTCTCCCTTTAATAATTCAAAGGTGTTCTCTTTTCTTTAGAAACAGCTTTTTTTTTTTTCCTATGCAAGGTTATTTAACTCTTTTTCTGTTCTGTGAAATATTCATAAACAACCATTTCTTCATGCAGAATGAAACACTGTGTTTCCCATATAGATTTATTTATTTAAGAGAAATTCCAAATGGTACTTATTGAGACTATTACAGGTGAATTTGATTTATTCTGTTTTGATTGTAGTCTGCATTAATTCCTTCATGTAGGTCCAATAAACATCTCTGTCTGGAAGGTCTGGCAGAGTGTAAGGGAGAATAATGAAATGTGTGTGGGAACATGAGATCATTGCTCATGAAGTGAAATTTGATGAAATTTCACTGCTTATGTAGTGAATATTTATGGAATGAAAATAAACATGTGAGATTGGGTATCTATCTTTTTGTTTAGAGGTATCAAGCTCTGAAATAAACAAACTCATATTTAATTGGAAATAATATGGATAAATAGTTGATGATAGTAATTGCATACTGTCATAAGTTTACAGTTGCACTCAAGTAGGATATAACATGCAATTGATATTTTATTAATATAATTTGCCTCCACTATGAAAAGTTCTAGGGTTTGGTTAATTGTCAAACACTGGTCTTTACATGGTGGCCTCTGTGTTTGTGAAGTTGTGACCATTACACAACTCTGACATTGGTAGACCAGTTTAAGTATCAAAATATCAATCTATAAATTCTGAATGTGTTAGATATTTCTTTTTTCCTCTTTACCTCTTCTGCTTTTCATTTCTTATATATATATATATTTTCTTTTGAGGCTACCAAATAGCAAGCATCTATCTTACAATTCAAAATCATCCCAATCGTTGCTCTTGACACATTGATATGTGTCCCTCAGGGGTCTGTAATGGGGCCAGTGTTATTTAGTGTCTTCATTAATGACATAGACAGGATTGAGTGCACCCTCAGAAAATTTGCTGATATCATCACCAAGCTGAGTGGTGCAGATGACATTCCTGAAGGATGAGATGCTATCCAGAGGGATGTGGACAGGTGTGAGAAGTGGACCTTCAGGAATTTCATGTGGTTTAACAGGACAAAGTACAGGGTGCTACACCTGAGCTGGGACAATCCCCAGTATCAACAAAGGCTGGAGTCAGCAGATCCACAGCAGCCCTGCCGAGAAGTATTTGGTGATGCTGCTGGGTGAGACACTGGACATGACCCAGCCATGGCACTCCCAGCCCAGAAAG
>PYHW01010703.1:4486759-4497537 GCA_013186435.1 Turdus rufiventris
CACCATGGAACGGGACTGCTACCAACACCCTGCCTGACGGGGTGTCAGGTTGTACCCTGACTGTGTCAGGGTTTGGGGTTAGTTTCTTTGTAGTACTGTATTTCTATTTTAATTTCCCTAAAAAAGAACTGTTATTCCTAATTCCCATATCTTTGCCTGAAAGCCCCTTAATTTCAAAATTATAATAATTTGGAGGGAGGGGGTTTACATTCTCCATTTCAAAGAGAAGCTCCTGCCTTTCTNAGCAGACACCTGTCCTCCAAACTGAAACAGCAACTTTTCATTCTTTGTCCATATATAAGCCGCACCTGATTATAAGCCGCACTTTGGGTCCAGGCCAAAATTTTATTTAAAATGGTGCGGCTTGTAATCGTGAAATTATTGTAGGTTAAGATTAGATTTCTTCACTGTGAGCATGGTGAGGCACTGTCACAGGTTGCCCAGAGAAGTTGTGGAAGCTGCATCCCTGGAAGTGTTCAAGGCTAGGTTGGATGGGGCTCTGAGCAGCCTGGTATACTTGAAAGTGTTTCCGCCCATGCCAGGGGGATTGGAACTAGATCTCCTTTAACATCCCCTGTCAACTCAAACCCTTCTCTGGTTCTATGATTTGGCAGTCACCTGACATTTTAAAAGATGTGTCAATATAAAATGCAGTTTCTCTTTGTTACTTTTGTTGCTCAAGACTAGTAGTTCGTGTTACAAAAACAATACATTAAAAATATAAACCTGAAAATGCTCAAGAATGGAGGAAATATATTCAGTTCAAAGTCTGTACTTCAGCTGAGGTGTAGAGATTTCCTTTTAAAACTACTAAGTTGGATGTATATGAGAAATAAACTCTCTGCATTCATTTGTGGGATATGGCAAGATGAGTTTGAGAATTAGCAGAGTCAACTATCTACATTATTGGTCCTCACATGAGGGTTTTTTTCATGCTTGAGCTCCTGTTTTAATTTGGGTTTAGGAAAAGGTACCAAATTAATTAACAGCAGCATAATACATCCATTAAGATAGGGGGTAGCTTGAATACTTCCATAGAAGTCATTCCTAGGACAACAATTGCTGCTAATAAACCTTGAGCTAAAGAAACCTGATAATTACCATGACAGAGAAATTTCTTTCCACCAGGGAATTATTTATACCTCCTGTCTGATCTGAGACCATGGCAGAAGTAAAAACGGAAAATATACATACTGAAATTTCTTACAAGTTTTTCCTGCGAGTTTCTTTTCTGGAATATAAACATCTATCCCAGGATATCCTGGTATATAGCTAGGATTGCTGTCCATTTCTTATAGT
The DNA here is from genome assembly GCA_013186435.1 of Turdus rufiventris. Lineage (NCBI taxonomy): Eukaryota > Metazoa > Chordata > Aves > Passeriformes > Turdidae > Turdus > Turdus rufiventris. Next base: position 4,488,059 of record PYHW01010703.1, read on the forward strand.
AGTTAATAGGAAAAAGTGAGAGTTGTATTTATATTTATATTATTTGCTCAGATCCTTACAAGGGCTTTTGGACTTGTACATCTCAAATATTAGAGACCATCCTCTAAAAAAGTATAACATTTTGAAACCTACCACCAGATTATTAATAGCAACAGACTAATTAGAGATATAACAACTAAATATCCTTTTATTAAGCCATATTAACTGTTAGCATTGAGAAGCCACCAGTCTCTGACAAAATCTTTTGTATTTCTCTGAAGAGATTCTTCTATATTTTAGAAACAATCTGAACGAGAATAAGAAGAGTCAAGTTAAACTTGTAAATGAACATTTTCTCTATAGTAAGGAAACCACTGGGTCTTCTATAAAATTACCAGGATTTTTCTGTCCTTAGAATATATTTAGGTAACCTATTCTCCAGACTTCAGCTGATTTCAGTTATCACATTCAGTGTTGTGCTTTCTTACTAGTTTTCCTCACAGCAATTTTCACATTCCATATTTAATTTACTTAGAAGGCTGGCTAGGCTAATACAATGTTTGGTATTAATGGTTAGAGTCTCTACATCCCATTGATCTTATGAATTATTAATTTCAAGTTTTCTGTTCACACTCTCATTCACATAGAAAGGTAAGGCCTTTTTGAACCTCAGATAAATGTACTGCTGCTTCCTTTTTGATTGCATTGTATTCAGAGCTGGTGTGCCACCACAGAATATCCTCAGGAACAATGGTAAGCTTTTTCCCCTCATTACTCAGAAAATATGTACATGTTCATTTCTGACAGGTTGTACTTCATAAACCATACAGTTTCAAATCATCTGACAGGAAATCTAACAACTACCATAGCAGGACCACGTGCCAGTTCTCAGGAATACCATTATTTACTGTCTTCTCAAAAATCACTCCTGGTGTGTAGAGAATGAGCAGCAGCATAAAAGCTTTCTATTGCTGTCTGTCTGATCATTTTTCCACTCCATTTTTCTTCCAGGGACAGTGACCTAGTAATAATGAATGAAGTTAATAGACATTATGCCAGGCAAAACTGACAACTTACTGATTGGAGTTTTACTTTAGAAATAAAAGTAAATGAAACATTTTTTATATTTCCCCCTCACACCCCCTTTTTGAATATCATAGGAAACAAGTCAGTTGTTCCTGAACCAGCTCCCAGAAACTGTCAGGTCCACCGCTCCATCTCCTCTGCTGGGAGTTCCCATGGCAACATCTTCAGCTGAAGTAAAAGGAATTACAGATAGATATTTATTTTTTCCCCCTGGATTCCCCCTTCCCCTCCTCTCTGTGCCAGTTCAGAAAAAGTGTTGCTCTCTAATCTTTGGGGCACTGAGAATTGCCATCGAGCCACCCAGCTACATTTTCTCTGTTTGTTGCATTTGAAAAGTCTGTCCTAGTTCCCTTCTGTCTCTTGGGTGTCTGATTTACGACATCAAACAAGAAAAAGAAGGCAAGAGACACTTTCAAGAGTGAAAGTTCTTGTTGGGGGGAAGATGCTAGCCCAGAGCTGTCTTCAGTTCCGGTGCTTGAAAAACACCAGCATGTTCAATAGTTTTTTTCTTCTTTAATTTGACTGCAACTTTCCAAGGAGTGTGGCTATAATCCTTACAGATAAGACATCCCACATGAACAGTGGCATCTAGAACCATGACTGCAGATGCTCAGATTTGTGTCAGTGAATTGTGCCCTGCTGAGATGGTGGTTGCTTTGGCCACATTTGGCAACTGATAAAGGCTTATAACGATAACAATTATCTATGAGAAAATAACCTAGACCATGCTGACTACTCTTGCACATAAATGGAACATTTTGCTCATGATGGCCCTGCTGCCAGCTGTGCTGAGTATCCTGTGCAAACACAGTTGGGTTTGAAGAGAACACGTATCCAGGAAGAACACATACATGGCCCAGACATCGTGGAGAGGACCAAAGCTGTCCACGTCTGTGGTGTGAGAGCAGAAAACTATCTTTTCTCTTGTTTTGGCTCAAGGTGTGTTCAACCCTGCAGTGGACTTAAGATTTCTGCTCTGCCCCTGGGCCAGGGTTTACTTCAAAGTGACATTCAAACGTGTGAGGACACATAGCCAAGACTGAGGTGTGGAGATGATTAAGACATGATCTGTCCTTCAGACAGTGGAAATGTGCTCCCAAGTTCCTGCAATGAGGGCAGCACCTACTCTGTGCTAAGAATCAGGATGATTCAGGCTTATGTTTCTGAGAAGTAGATTACTTAGATGGAAGGAAAGGTTGTGCAAGAAGTAGTTTGTAAACCTTACATCAATTCCTGAGACACAGAGTATCATCAGCACTGTACCCTCCTGCTCTGCAATGTCTCTCAGGTGTGATGTTTCAGGGATGATGTTTCAGGCAGCTGTTTTCATCATCCCACTTGGGTGCTCAGATGTGTGTAGTGTGTAGATCGTGTATGGATTGTGTGTAGTATAGGGATGTCAGCAACCACCTTTTCTGACTTCAGCCTCAAACTGACATGAATCCAAGCACATGCATTCAGTTTTAAATTGCTGGCCTACAAAGAAATTTAAGATGACAAAGCTCTGAAAAGATAAATAAAGATTTTGTAATATATATTAGAAATTTCCAAAAAAGTATATAATCAGAGTGGTAGCATCTATGAGAGACTGTATTAATAGCTTTTGTAGAAAATTTAATACTTTCAACTTAAAAGTATACCTGAAATGGGACTGTAGAAACTGTATGAAATAAACAAATTTGTCGGTTTTGTTTTTTTTTTTGTTAAGAACTCTTCCTGAATCTTTTCTGAGGTCTGGGGTTGCTTTTATCCCTAGAAAAAAGCTTCTGCCATCATTTGCTGCCTCGATTGATAATATGCCTCTCTTCTTTGCCACTCTGCACCCAGTGAGAACCTGACTTGGAAGCAAGCCTACAGCAAATAACAGACTCCAGAGCCCTAACGGCTGCTGTTACAGGGAATAGAGTTTTTTTTGTTTTTTTTTTTTTGTAAAATAAATGAAAACCACTACTGATTTAAATTTATTCCAGAAATTCTGAAATAAGTAGGAATATTTGAGATTTTTCTTGAAGCAGAAGCATTCAATAAATCAAATATGTATATCCAGTGCATGCCACAGCTTAGCTGTTTATGTTCTAACTACATAATTATGATCACTAATAATATTAAATTCAGAATGTGCTTTTCTTCAAATTGTGACAAAATAGCTCTATAGTCCAAGTTTTGTTCTTGGTTAAAAAAAAAGTTTAACATGTGTCCCTGCCCTGGTCCTGCTTTGAGCATCTTAAAAATCTCACTTGTTCCTTTCATTCAATTTAGTTACAGACCAAAGTAATCGTGCCTTCAAAATTGTGTACAGTTGTTTTTGTATTACTGGTCAGGCTTTTTCTTTTAACCAAAATATACAATAAAAATTGGTATGATCTCTCATGGCAAACAGTTTGCTTTATAATTATGAAGAAACCTGTCACCTAACAAACAGTTTCACAGGTAAGGGTCTCCTCTGATCCTCCAGTGACTCAACATTCTGTCTGTTCCCCTTTCAGTTAAAGAGAGCTATTGGAACCCTACAGCACATGGAGGTTTTCTCCTTCCCTTGACAAATGTTGTGGAACAAAGACCTGCTGTGGTAAGAAGATTAAAAAATAATAATATGGTGGTAAAACAGATGCTAGCAGAGCAATAAAGATCTCATGTACTAAAGACCACCAATAATAATGATGTATGTCTGTATGATAGGAACATCTCACCATCCTATGTCAAACATTCTGCTTGTCTCATAGTGCATATAATCGAAATTTTGTTTCCCCCATATAGTTGACTTGAAATTCTTATATTATTCATGTATGAGCACTAAGTGGAATGAATAAGACACTTTCACACAGTAATAAAACTAATGAATCGTGCAGTAGGGTTTAGGTACAAGAGCTTAGGCACACAAACAAGTTCACCATGTGTCAGCTGCTTCATAAGAAGTGTACAAAAATACACAACTAGCTACCTAAACAAATTTAACCCTTTTTTACAGATTCCCATAAAATATAATAACTTTTAAAATAAAAGCTATTTGATGGTCTTTTTTTCTTTAAAAACATATTTCAATTTTTTTTTTTTAAGGACCTCTAAAATTGTTCTAAAGTTTAAAATTTGAGTATTATCCTGAATTTCTTTTCTTACTAGTGTTGGTAAATATAAAATTTCAAGATCAAGTACAGTAATTTCACTATTACAAGCTGCACTGTTTTGACTAAAATTTTGTTCCCACACCGGAAATGCGGCTTACACTCAGGAGCGGCGAATATGTGAATAATTTTCTGACAGTTCCAACCCCAGAAGTGCGAACCAAGGTGCCGAGTCAAGCAACCTGCCAACAAAACCCGGCATTTCGCGATTGTTACAAATTGGTTACCGTGTTGCGCGTTGGGTGGAGCTGGGCTCCATGTAGGCACCGTGGGGTTGGGGGGTGGGGGAGTAAGATGGGGGACTCCCTTCTTCAGGCAGTGCAGCCCAGGGGAGAGACGGGGGGGCTCCCTCCTGCTGGCCCCATGGCTTGGGGGGAATGCGGGGGACCTCCCTCCTGCTGTCCTTGAGGCCTGAGGAGAGACGGGGTGCCCTCTTCTGCTGTCCCCGCGGCTTGGGGGGGAGGCAGGGGGCTCCTGTCCCCTGTCCCCCCCCTGCTGCCGCCACTGTGGGTGCCAGCAGGCTCTGTGCCCTCCTTCCACCGCGGTGCAGTGCCAGGCTGGGGCGAGCGAGCCCAGCGGCAGCGGCGGCCAGCCCCGAGCAGCCCCACTGAGCGGCAGCGTTGAGCTGGGCCACCTGGCCCCATTGGCAGCCCCGAGCCCTCACAGCCCGAACCGAGCCAGTAAACCCTGCCATCTCGCAATTCTGTTTACTATTTGGCAATTTTGTGGCACGCGGGTCCTTGCTGCGAACGAAAGTGCGGCTAATAATTGGGTGTGGGTTGTGTGTTAATAAAGACATGAACTTTGCAGACACACCGGAAATGCAGCCTTCTACTCGGTGCGGCTTGTAATTGTGAAATTACTTTATATTGCTCTTCCTAGCACCTTGCCCCAGCTTCTGCATGTAACATGCTGCATTCCTGTTCCCATTGGTTTAATTTGAAGAGTATCACCTTAAACATTTTCTGTTTTCAATAAATGCAATCCTGCATTTTCATATGGTTATCTCAGTTTTATTTTAAGATCTCTCTGTATATAACYTGCACTGTATGTAGTGGCATCAAGTATTGAGGTTTAATTTTCTACGGCATGTTAGAATTTAGACGCTGTGAATGAATCCAAATGCTGATGAACTGAATTTATCCATCTGTTATTAAATAGAAACAGTCCTTTTAGACCTTAATTGCCTGTGCTTTAAATTAATTTAAAAAAAAGAAAAAAAAAAGACAGCAATTTATTAGCACAAGGCACTTTATACAACTGCAGAAAATGTGGACATACAGTGGGGGCATAAAAAGAACATCTCACTAACAGATCAAGAAAAATATTTCATAATTGTATTTTTGCTAGTGATGTTTTTATACTTGTGTAAAACAAAAAAAATCCTACTTTTTCTTTTGTTATTTGTAACTTTATTTTTTCTCCAAAAGAAGAGTTAAATGAACATTAACGCTTACTATTAGTTTTGATTCCTGGAGAAAATTTTCTTCTCTAAAATTTATGTCTGGGGTATCTTCTACTTGTAGATTTACAATGCTTCATGTCTTTTTCAGTTTTACTGTAAAAACTTAATATTTTATGCAGCTGAATCTTGTGTACTGATACTTTTATTCTTCCTCTTTGAAATTATTGAAGGTCTTATCATTATTACATACCTCTGGGCTTGCTCCAAGGTCTGTAGTTACCAACTGAAATTCTCTCACAAATACATTTTTTCATGCTGTAAATTGATTCTTCAGGCATGAAAAATCATGTGGTTGAAACAAACTAAGCCGATTCTTGAGTACCTTTAAAACCAAAAATAAAACCATAATAATCTGTGTCTGGTTTGTGCCATACAAAATAGATCAGAAATTCATTTCACAGTGAGAATGTTATGAAACTAATATATAAAGAGATTATAATAATGCTACTGTTAGTGCCCAATTCATTTATTCTATTCATGGAATCTTGGCTAGTTTAATCCTCTTCCTGGCACTAGGTTTGGGTTTTGGTGAGAGAAGGATGTGTTTCTTCAGCTTCTCCTTGGCTTTATTTTCCCCATATACCCAAAATGCACCAAGTGCTTTTTTTGCCCTCTAGTCCAAGGGTGTCATCAGGCTGCTGATAAAACACTTGTACTTCGTTAACTCACTATTTTTTCATAATTTGTGAGTGAACACTGCTTTTCAGTGTCAGAGAAGCATATTTGCTCTTAGGAACTTGATTCATGAAGGTGGTATACATTATATCCCTGGCTTTCCCACAGATACACATGCAATGTTGAACATACATTTTTCAAGCTCTAAAAAATTTAAAACTTCGTGTATCTTTTTGAATAGGTACTGATATGGTAATGCATCAGCACTAAAATGCAGGGGTTTTTTCAGACAAAAATTGCAAGTAAGTATGCCTAAACTGTAATTATTTAAAGACAGGGGTGGTCTACTTTATTTCTTGTGTGATGTCTAATAGAGTATTGTCTTTGTGTCTTGTATGTGACTGAAGATGCCAATAGCTTTCACGTTAGAAATCACTAATTGTAAATGTAGACTTAAAAGTGTATTGGAAAAGTATTGCAAGCCTACAGTGTTACATCAAGATATAGAAAGAAAAAAATAGAATCAAGTCTTTTTTATTCTCATATTTATTGTGAATTATTAATATTCTATTTCTTGTCATTTTATAATAAAATAAAATAATTTTTTAAAGCACTAAGCAGTATTTTTAAGATCTCCAAGTCTTTTCTCACAAAAGAAATGGTTAAACGTCCTGAAGTGATAATATGAAGTATAATCAGGCATTTGCTTTTTAGTGTGAAATCTGAAAATGATGGCTTTCAGGGAAAAAAAGAAAACAGCACATACACTGTGTGACCCTTGTTCTACTCATTGATAAGCAAAATAAATTTCTAAATCTTGTGGCTAAAATATCATCTCCATAAAAAAGAATGTGCCTCTGTTACCAATCCATGCCTCAGCATGTCTCTGGTAGCATAGCATTTGGAGCAAAGGATTACTTGGAAAACTATATTTTTAAAAGTTGTTAAAATACCTATTTAACAGTCCTCTGTGGGGTTGGCATGAGTCTACCATGTGCAGAGGTGAAAAAGTAAGATATGAGGAGAAAAAGAAATGCTGTGTCACAAAAAGCATTTAAAAGTCAACATCAGTGAAGATGTGTCTTGGGTACTCATGGCACATGGGCAAACAAAGGACTGACATCTACCAGGAAACTGAAGAGACAGTAGCAATATTTTCTCTGGGATCTATTTGATATAATGGCTTTTATTAAAGAAAGATGGGGAAAATAGCATAGAAAATACAAACCCTTTCAACAGCATCATGAAAGAATATTCAAGTTATAGTGCTAAAATTCTAGGGATGATGTTTACTTGCCTATTGCATGCAGGCGCAATTCCCTCAACACTAAAGATAATTAATGATAGGAGTTAACAGCAGAACAGGTCCCTGGAAGAATCGTAGATTTTGGTAGTGAAGTAAAAATTACTTAATTCTTGACTCACTGGAGACAGTGGGTTATGTCAAATGATGTTGATTCATTGTCTCTTAGTGCCAATTAGTAATGATTTTTAATGGCAAACTTACAAAAGACACTAAATGAATTGCTTTCTTAATCTAGTAATATCTTTCATTAACAATAAACAGTTGATATTACTGGAGGCAGAAACAATAATTTGTAACAGGTGGAAGTATTCTACAACACTGTGGAATTTTAGCTGTGTAGTTTAACTTAGATAGATTATTACTTTATTAAATTGTTAGAAATAAGCTATGTGAGAATGAGTTACAGATTTATAACACAGATTCATTCAGACCTGAATGAAAGTGCTGAAATGAAGAGCAATCCTGAACTGTAGGAAAAGAAGTGCAACGCTGCACATGTGCTTAATTTGGGATATTTAGCAGAATTTAATTTAAAAAGGGATTTGGAAACTTGTTGCTTTCTGATACAAATACTGGAGATGGTATGGAGAGAAATTACTATGAATGCTGTAACTAATTGTTCTTAATAAATCTCTTTTCTGAATTCCTTTCTTTCTTTGATATTCATATGCTGCTTTTAATACAATAGAATGGTATTAAAACCATTCAAAACCAATAGTGCTGTCTGTTCCTGAAAACAGATAAATTCCAGTAAAGGTGCCCATCATCTGAGTATGATCTGGGTATACTGAAATATCTCAGCCTGTGAAGAGGATGGACCCCTACCCTCTCCACAAAAAGACCAATTGAACCATAAAAAGTGCCAGTATATATAAAATACATGTCAGTATATATTAAAACTTCATACACATTGGTAAAATATTTTTATGTTGGGGCCTATTTCCAGAACCAGAGTCCTGTATCAGGCGTTACTCAGTGTGGCAAGCATACACATATCAATATATACTAACGCATGCACAGCCCCACACATGTGTACATGCTCATACATGGGCCCTGCAGCAGTTAAGAACTCTTTTGAAATAAATTCTACTGCATCTGTAGCCAAGTAGTCTTTAGCAAGTCAGCCTTACAATTTGTCCTTACTACTTCTTAAACATATCTTGTTTTACTTTTTGCAGTAAATGAGGTAATATGGGCAGTAATTGATATTTCTATGGGCTTATCTTTTTCTGCATAAGAGTGTGTCTTCCATACATGTACATGCACAAAATATGCTTCTAATGTCCCAGAATTCAGCTTAGCACTCTATTATGAAAGAAAGATGGTTAAGTGTCTCTTTTACCACACAGCCAAGATATGTACCATACATCCATAGGAAACAAAAGGTCCCTATATCATTGCAAACCAGCTCTTACCAATAGTTTACAATTTAAAACTATCTACCATCAGTTTCCTCCTTCAACCAGCTTGCATTCTATCTTGCAGCCAGTTTGTGTTAGTGTGTCTGCAGAAGTGCTTCAGATTGTGTGGAGCCCAAAATATGTAAAACTCTGTAAAGTGAATGAGCAGTTCAAAGGAAATATTTTCACTCACCTTTTGATATAGATGCATATTGTACAAGAGTGGTGCCCAACAAATAAATTCAGTGTTAATTCAGAAGTAGATGTGGTTTCTACATGTCATTTCAAGAAAGACTGTGTTGAAATAAACCAGGTTGGAGTGACAAAAACTTGACTAAATTCATTTGAGCACTTACAGTAATTTCACGATTATAAGCTGCACCAAGTATAAGCCGCAGTCCCGGGGGTTGACAACTTTTTGTTCTTTTGTCCATATATAAGCCGCACCTGAATATAAGCCCCACCTTACAATACAGGGTGTGATAAAAGGTATCTGTTCTATCACC
>PYHW01010703.1:4516810-4537931 GCA_013186435.1 Turdus rufiventris
ATAATAATTTGGAGGGAGGGTGTTTACATTCTCCATTTCAAAGAGAAGCTCCTGCCTTTCTCAGCAGACACCTGTCCTCCAAACTAAACCAGCAACTTTTCTTTCTTTGTCCATATATAAGCCGCACCTGATTATAAGTCACACTTCGGGTTTGGACCAAAATTTTAGTCAAAATGGTGTATCTTATAACTGTGAAATTACTGTAATTGGAATCCTCCTGGGACCTTCTCTGAGATCTCTTTCTCTGGGTCCAAATGCTTCCCAAGTCATCTGTATCTCATTTCCTTAGCAGAGAGAGCATATATAGTTGCTTTCCAGACAAATATTTTTTTCTTAAAGGATTTCCATCATTAGGCTTATGGCAAAGAGAAATATTTGAGGAGAACCCCATACTTGTGACCCTCCTTAAAGAGGGAAGAAAAACTTTCTGCCAGAACACAGCATCATTAAAAATCTTCATTTTAGAAAATCTTCTGTGCAGTTATATCTAACTAATGTATAAAAATCCACAAGTGTGTACATAAAATCACACACACTATGGCAGAACAGGATAGAAAATGAATACAAGGCAAGCATCAAACATGTTTAAAAAACTAGCCAAATATTGTCAACACTGTAATGTTAAGAACAATACAGGAAATTATATAAGCAGAATCAGAAAATAGATAAGCATATAAACTCAGCATTTCTCAGCTGAGTTTGATGGAAAAAGTTGCTTTAAAGCTTTCTTGTGGCATTTTGCTGCAATTTACATTGACACCTGACAAATGATTGCTGAAAATGTCATTCAACATATGTTGCAAATTTTCATAACAGATTTTGCAATGGCTGTGATATTAAATTTGCATCAGCAGTCTTTTTTAAAATAAAATAACAAAAATTGGAAAACACTAAAGTGATTACCAGAAAGAAATATTAAAATAATTCCAATTAAATTTCTAAGACCTCTGGTATTTTCTGAAGTCTCCATTCTTCTCGGAATTCTGAGCTTGTTATATTGTCAAAGCTTTCACTCTTGATTAGCATATGTCTTCCTGAATATTAATTTGTGTTTTGGAAAGCACATTTTTAAAAAATGGTTTTGTAAAGTTGTATGAACTTTTCTTCTAAGATGCTTTGATGCTAAAGATTTTTAACGTATTTGACATGGAAGTTTTCCTCTGCACTTGATATTTGCAGTCACTACTTTTTTGGATGCAACAGAAAACATCTGGCTGTTATGAGAGGCTAGTTTTGCTAATATACCTAATTCTTATCATTGCTGTCTCTTACCTATTACTCAAATGGGTCCATTAGCAAAACCTCTTTCTGAAATCACAGGCACTACAAAGGAGTTGGGAATTTTCAGTCATTCCTTTCAGTGTTGCTTTCAGCAGCTTGATTATATACAGCAGGGTTTGTGTCCCTTCTCCCTTTGCACATTTTCTAAACAAGATTTTTCCTGCCAACAACATACAATATACTTCTGTGAACAGAAGTTGTGGAGCAAGCAGCTTTTGCTGACCCAGCCCATCTGTTCTTTTCTGTTCTTTTCTGTTCTTTGTGGCTGGAACTCTGTTCCTGTTTCGTCCTGGACTTCGACCAGGATTTTATCATCAAAATGTACTTTAAAACTGTTCCTATTATGAATATGTGCTTACGTCATTCAAATTTTTGTCATCATAAAGGACTGATTAAGAAGTGTGACTTACTGCACCATATTAGTAAGTGGAATTGTCAGGTTTTAGTTTCAAACTTATAAACTACATGATCCTTCACTGCCCTGATGAATTTGACCTTGGATTTAACGACATAAAATGCAGAAATAACTATTTTTGCCTGAAATGACATCCTGCTTTTCTTTTAAACCCTAATATTCTTGGCAGAAAATGTATTCAGTTATATTTTTCACTAGCTTTGAATGCTCAGCACCTGCCTGCTGGCTCAGTTAGCAGAGTTGCAGGCTAACCCCGGGGAATCTCAATACCATGTACATTTTGTCAGAACAGTATTGTTTTCTTAACCTGAAAAATATTCAGTTAATGAAAATAAACTCTTTCTAAAGGAGAATTAGAAAGTGATCATTGAACCTAGTTTTTTCTCATGTTTCTCAGATTTTTTTCTCATCCATGCAGTGACAGAAATGTTGAGTATAATTTTACAGGTAGATTGGGTTTTGCAGACAAATATTGAACAAATAGTTAAGGTTACCAGATCCTGATTTTTTGAATTACTGAAAACCTCATGAGAGATGTTGAAGAGCCTCTTCCTATTGGACTATAGGCAGAAAAACAAACAGAAAGAAAGCTCAGAATTATTGAACAGGAAGCCTGAAATGGCTCAAGTTCCTTGGTCAAGAAACAGGAATGATTCAAAAATAACAGAAATTTATCAAATAAGGAATAAACTAGAGATGATTGGAAGTACTTGTGTTGGTACTTACTTAAGCAGTACTTATTGGTATTTGTACTTCAGCAGTATTTTGAGTAATATAACTCTAGAAGCAGGAATGTCAATATTCATACAGAAAGTTTAAAAAACCTACATTCTTTTCCATAAAGTATCTAATTACTGACCCATTGCTAGAGGACATAGTTGTTAAAAGCTTATGTGGTTTCAAAAGATGATTTTACATACTTTTGGAATAAATTAAAAAAACCCAAAAACATTAAAAGCAATATAAACCCAGACATACAATCTCTAGCTTTGGAAGTCCTTAACTTCCAAACTAGAGCAAGAGGTAGTAGAAATATGTCTGTATACTTGCTCTGTTCCTGAACTTTTGCCTAGGATTTCTGTTTAGACATCAACAGCTTCACATCATGAAGTTCAATGCAAGGAGAGGATTTCTCACATTAGTTCTTTCATAGTAGTAATAGGAGAGCAAATGAAAAATCTTTAGCAGAGAAAAAAAAGTTTTCTTCAAAGTGGTTCTCTGTATTGTGCTCCTGGACTGCAATGCATTGTAAAGAGGAGTCAAATATGGAGGAATTTCTTGGATCAACTCATTCACTGGGACAGGTAATTCAGCTAGGAGTGGAGGATCAATGACCATTTTTTCTGTCTGAGAAGCTGCCCACATGTCAGGTCAGTCACTAATTACAACATCAGAGTTCTGTACCTCAGTGACAAGCATGACCATCAGCATGGTGAAATGAATAGAATGAAAGACCTTAGGGTTTGAAATGAATAGAATGAAAGGCCTTAGGGTTTGACCTTCCACCCTGGGGCATGATACTGGCCGTTGCTTTGTGCAAAGTGAAGCCACCTGGAGTCTTAATTATTTCATGTGAACAAAACATCTTGCAGGTATTTCTGAAAACTGTGGAGACTTCACATTAATCAGAAAGACAGTGTCTCAGGACTCTGTTTCCAAACTGAGAGTATCTGATGTAAGCCTAGATGCAGCAAACACTGTGCAGGACTAACACTAAGTGCATTTTAGATCATGGCTGGAGGATACACTGAAGGGTCCAGGAGTGCCTGACAGCTCCCAGACCTGGTTGTACCAGCCAGCTGCCAGCTTGTCCCATGCCATGCATGGAAGGACACTGACTGCAGGAAGAGGTTCAGCTCCTTCAACCCTGCTTACATTGCAGGAGGTCATTGCATCAGAAATATATCATCTAACACAGCCTGGAATCACCCTGAAATGTGGGATGTGCTGCTAATGTACCTGCTTTCCCAGTCAGGGTAAGAGAGGTAAACTAAAGTGTTTTCAGGCATGCAGTAGGAACAAACCAAGGAAAAGTAAATTTCATTTTCATAGAACTTCCACCTAAAATTTGGTAAAAGTAGGAGAGTTTCCTTTGGATAGTTAAGACATTTTTATTCAACATGTATGTAAGTAGATCATGCTCCTTGTCTGGTAAGCATTCCATGTTATTGTTCTGTGAAATAAAATCTGAAGTTTTTTTCACAAGGTTTGACCTGGGGCATAGCTCTGTGTTTTCACTCTACTTGTGGTCTACAGGTTTTATTTGTAAAGATAACCATGTAGAAGAAATAACCTTGCCTAATTAATAATTTATTGTTGTTTCTTCTGTTTCAAATCTAATTGCTTCCAATTTTCTACTTCCTGCAGGGTGCCGTGACCCATAATTAGTCTGTTAAAAGGATTTGTTGGTATCAGATCTATTTTCAGGCATGCCAACCACCTCATGTATTACAAGAGCTCTTTTTAATAAATGCTTGTTTATATTGCAGAACTATCAAAATCCCAGCAAAAGCCAAATATAACAAAAATATATTAATTTATTATATATATATTTTTTAAAATTTGAAAAGCTATTGCTTTAAAAAAATGGTGCTCTTGCATACATATTTTGTCCAGCAGGGATTTGGACTTCTGGGCTAAGGACTGACTAGTTAAGATACACAACAAAATCCATAGGAGATGAGGATCCTGTCAGTTAGGAGATCCATGGTAGGTGTAATTATACACATTCCTTGAGCTTCTCAGAGAGGCTTTCATAACTATTTAAACAGCTTTTATGCAATTAGCACTTTTGAATGTCATTTTCTGTGTCCTTAATTAACAATATCTTTAATTAACAGGGAGATTCAGAAAAAAAAATGATGGAATGATACACTGAAAATTTTTAATATATTTGATTTTTAGGTGCATTGAAGTCTTATATCTCACAATTCAAACTGATCCCATTATTGCAAAATAACTAAAATATTTCATAGAATGTGACAAAAAAGTGATTTTATCCATTTAAATTATATGATGATGTCTACCTTTTGAAAACAGAAGATGGTTCTCCTCTGTCTCCACCTGAAAGATCCTAAATTAGTATTTCCTTTGGTATTGAGAGTTGGTGGTGTTTTAGTTTATGAGGATGTTGTAAGAGACCCAAACTGGGACAAGTTATTGAATTTTGACAGCTTTACATAATTTGATTACATGAAGAAATAATTTTATATTATATTTATTTGCTACACATCAATCTGACTTTATATTCCTAAAGTGAATCTTACAACAATGAATTGGGAGACTAATTTTTTTCAGTGTTAATGGAAATATTTCTGCATTTTGCAAATGTTACTGTTGATGAAGCTGCACATGATGGATAAAATGTAAACTATATATGGAAAAATTTAATGCTAGGTTTTTTTTCCACTTGTCAAACACAGAGAGATGTGAGCTTTTGATCCTGGTGATCAGCAATAAAGAATGAAAAATATCTTACTTTTGTAATAAATAAACTAAATGTTAGGCTTACATTGTTCATTACTTTCAGTAGTAATCTGAAACATGAAAAGTGTGAGAGGGTAAGATATCCTCAGGAACAAGAACAGGTGTTCTTGCATGCTATTTTCTAGAATGCTAAGGATATTATGGTAAGGGATATTTTGGAACATTAACCCTCTTATATCTTCCTATTCGTGTTCCCTCCATTTCCCTCCAGTGCTTTGTTTTCTATGCTGATAGTTTTTTACAGGAAAATGGAAGATCCTTAATTAAAAAAGAAGCTGAAGATGAAAGTGCTCTATTTATCTCATATGAATGCTCTACAAACATAATTTATTATTTTGTTTCTAAATCAACACTGTACAATAATTTAATGCATTTGATGATTCTTCAGATTCTCAGTAGTACTCAGACCTTCTACATAATTTAGTCTAAAATGTCGAAGGCTAAGAGCCAGTGGAAGTAAGCTATGGAAAATGGTGTAATGGCTCTTATTCTTGTTCTCAAAGGATGGAAATACCGGTCCCTATTTAGAAACATTTCTTCCTTTTTTGGTTGTGTAGATTGGGGTTTTTTTCATTTTTTTTTTGAAAGTGACAAAGCTGGTAAGAAGTGGAAACTGCAATCTTGCCAGGAAATTGGAGCATCCTGCCAAGAAATTGGATAATCCTGCCAGAAAGTGTACCTAGCAAGTACTATTTACTATTGGTAGCAACCTACATTTACTGTTTTCGTGTTGGAACTTGTTTTTATCTTGTCACCTGTAACTGGGATACTGTATTTTTAAAAGAAGAGAAGGGGGACAGGGAGGAGGAAGAGCAAAATCATCTATAAGAATAAGAAAAATTAGCAAATACAAAAAATCAAACCATGTAGAAACAGCCTGAGTTGTTTGGGTTTGTTTTGTTTTTCAGTTTTTGTTTTGGGTTTTTTTGGTGGTTTTTTTTTTTTTTTTTGGGGGGGGGGTTTGGTTTTTTTTTTTTAATGTAGGTTTCAGGAAGATGCCATTGTTAAAATCATTCATCTGCTATGTGTAAAGTGTACTGGAGCCATGAAAAAAATCTTTTTCTTGCACATGGAAGGAGACATGCATCAGTAAGGTAGCTTGGGGACAGGTCTAACATGTAAGATCCCAATTCTGCAGCTGTGTACCATCCCATCTTTATTTGGAGTGAGACAAAAAGAAAAACATGGTAAAAACTGCCACACTGATGAACTCAAAATAGCCAGCACAGCAAATCCAGACAATTATTTACCCTTGTGGTAAATCCCAGAGAGATATTGCAAATCCATTTATTAATAATAAACTCAATAGTGGAGTGCTTTAGCTACATAATCCTAAATGTTTATTTAGTAGCTGACCATGGTTGTTACTTTTTAGTGATGTCAACAAACACTCACAAAAAGTAACAAATCTTTTGACCTGGTGCACTTGGAAAAGAGTACCTACCTGCCTCATACATGTACTAAAATAAGCATTAGCAAAACTGAAGAAGGCAGATGCTTTCTTTCCCTGTCAGAAAATAGTCTTAGAAGAAAGTGGGACGAGTACACGAATCTTGCTTACTTTGGAATGAGGTTTCCTCTTATCACTTGAAATAATACACTTGGTCTGTGAATAGTCATTTTGCAGAAGCCTGCACTCTATAAATTGCTATATCTCTACATTTTTCTTAGATAATAATCCATATCATTGTACCAAGGGTCCTAGATAAAAATAATGTAGGAATCAAAGCAAGATCAAGAAAATAGGCAGAATACCCATAGCTAATCATTCCTTTAGCTACTCACTAGATTATGGATTTTGTTTCTGTCATTTCAATTACACTATCTGCATTTCATTTTCCTTCCCTCTAAGAGGGTTTAGTTCCTTTCTAAAATTAATTCGATGTCTATGGATAGTTTCATTTTGCTAGGTCCATTCAGTGAGGCTAATTTGACATATTGAATCACGTTATTTAAGTCAAGAAGGAATGCTTAAATTACTTCATTTCATCTCCTGCATCCTTTGGGTTATATATTTTTCCACAGGTGTTAAACTTACTGATTGTGCATGAATTAATTGTTCCATTGAATAAGACATTAAGTAGTGAATCCATTTTTTTTCAGTATGTTATACACTGCTTAGTCACATTTGCAGTCACAAATGAGGAAATAACTGTCAATTTGTAACCATAGATTTTTGTTTAGGAAGACCCTTAGGATCCTGTATTCCTTGGCTTTTGGTTTGATTTTTTTTTTCTTATTTTAAGCTCTTTCTCAGGAACTGGGGTGTATGTGCATCTGTGAGCTGTAATTAACTTTCATCTTTGCACGTGTTTTTAAAATAGATTAGAACTTGTGTATTTCCCATATCATATTTACAAATTGCCTTCCTAAATTTCTTTACTGATCTCTACTTGTACAGTGAAAATTTCTTATGCTGTTTTTGATCCTTGTTTTGGAAATTGATGTTATCTTCTTTGGTCCATGAGATTTTAAATCTATCTTAGACTCACTCCTTCCCTTCCCAGTCTCCTCCAGTATGGCTGTCGTCTTTCCAGATGTGAAAGTTTGTAACTAGCTACATTAAACATACATTTGCTCAAATTATCAAAGGTTCTAATTTATCTGCAAGGCTGTTCTGAATTCGTGGTAAATTGCGAGATTTCCAGTGAGGTTTTTTCATTCTATAAGTAAAAAAAGTATTATTTCCTATTTACTCTGCATAAAGACTACAAATTTTGAAGCTTTTTGAGCCTGTGGGGAACCTTGCCCATATTCCCTGGTGATTCCATCTGAGAACAACTTTTGAAATCTGAAATACAGCCCTATTTTTAATATCAGAACACAGGGTGCTTGTATGTCAGATGCCTAGTGCCATTACCTCTAATAATCAAACCTGCAATTTTCTCAGATAATTAAACAGAATCATTTGACAAGATACATGTTCTGGGAAAGAATCTCAATTGTTTGCGCTATATTTTTATTCTTTGTCTTATATTAATTACAGTCCTTTATATTCGTTATTTTTTGAATTTTGTGTGAGCTCTCTCATTACTTTCCCCGGGGCTGATGTCTAGCTAGCATGCCCACAGTCATATGGGTCAGCCAGCACACTCTGGTTCAATGGTTTCAATGGCATATTTTATTCATTTGTATTTTTCTCTGGCATGCAGAGACCTAATTAAAATTGCTACCAGGGGGTCAGAGATGTCCTCTATCTACAATTACAGTAAAATGGGGTGGTGATTTTAAAATGTTTTCCCCTAGCAAAATCTCCTGAATTAGAGCTGAAAAACCTTTGGGATTATCAATTTAAATATAATCCAAAAAATTATTATGCAATGTTATGAAGAATGCAATAATCAAGTAGTGAGCTAAGGGAAGCTATAACCCCCATTTTTAGAAAGAGAAATAAGGAAGACCTGGATAACTACAGGTTGATCTATCTCTCCTTTATGCATGTCAAGATCATAGAGCAAATCCTCCTGGAACTATGCTAGGGCACATGGAAAACAAGGAGGTGATTGGTGAGAGTGGCATTCTAAAATGGAGCTACAATGCTGGTGGATCAGGGAAAAACAATTGGTGTCATTTATCCGGACTTGTGTCTCTTTGTTGGTGGCATCCACAAAATTTGAGGCTGCATCAGGATTTATCTGTACTTGAAGCTTCTTCCTTTCCTCTCTCCAGGTGTGAAATGCAGAAGCACACTGAGTTTTACCTGATTAAATTTGGGCAGACTGGTCAGATGGTCACAGAAATGCAGTCGAAAGTGCCCTGTGGCTTTTCAAAATCTGGTGCAATGCACTTCTCAGTACAGCACACTCATGAGCTTCTGGAACTGATAAATGAAGCTGGGTGAAGGTAATTAATTTATGGAGCTTAGCAGAAATACTGCCATCTCAAGGGTTATGTCAGAAATCTCAGAGAGCACAAATGAAAGAGGAAAAAACAAAAGTAAAAAAAATGGGAATCACAAATTCAGATCTAGGAACAAAACTGTTCTCTTAAAACACTGTTTTACTCAGGTTTGATACTAGCATACTGAGCTGGCACAGGAAACGAAGGATTATTTGAAAACCAAACAATGAGGTATCAGCCAAACCTTATCGTCACAGCATGGTAATTTGTGTAATGGCTCATAAACAGATTTTATGGTCCTGACATTGCTTTTCTTCTAAATAACAAGCTGAGTAATCCTTAAAAATTGTAGACATTGAGTAGATTTGACCTAATTCCTGTGTTCCTATTGTAACAGTTACACAGGTTTTAAATATTTCCAATATCATGCATTCATCCAGTAAGAGACTGACAAGTCGACAATGATGATCTTATTTAATCCTCATTTTAGCTAAATCATATTGGTCTATCCCTTCCCTGATGATTTCCCCACCACCATCACCCCAGCTAGACGTGTCTCCAGCAGTTGTTATTTGCTGTTGCTCTATGCTGCCTTTAGCTGTGGACTGGAGGCACCGCGTACTGCCAGAGCACAGCTGGTGTGTTGCCATGGGGCTCTTCACAAATTGCAGCACACAGGGGAAAAAGGTTGGTTACACTCTTTGTAGAGTAGGTAAATAATTATAAAAACCTTGGGTCCATTTTTGGGCCTGTTGGAGCTATGTGGAAAAGAGAGAATCTGAAGAAGGAAGGAAAGATAAACAAGAGAACATGGAGTAGCAGTGCTGCTGCTGAGTTCCAAATCTCAAAAAAATTCTGTATGCTTCTGTTCAAAACTGAATGAAGCAGACACAAAGTTTGGGCCAAAACCATGACTGAAGGTATGGGTTCTTTTCTCTCGCTACTTCTTTGTTCTTTGGACTGTTTTCACTGTTTCTCCACTGCTCTTGTGAATTTTGAGTCTTCTGTAGACAGGTGACTTCTAAAGCAGTGTGAATGAATGTGATATGACAAAGCTCGAAAATAGCTGTTCAGAGAAGGTCTAATAAGTATTTTTCCAGTTGCTGCAAGTGTAACTCTCAACCACTTTGTCCTGTTTATTTTAAAGTCTACTTGCAAATACGGGTTTATACATATACATGCATAAGTCTTGCTCTGTTTTAGACTTGCTGTATCCATAATTGCTGCATTTCTAAATCCCAGTATTGACTACACCATGATTAAAATTTAATATTTTGTTATTAGTCAGCTATACACTGTGTCCATTTTCAAAGTGATGAAGCTGTGTGAAATGAACAGACTTTTCCCTTTGGAACAAAATCCTTTCCCTTTTATTGGTTATTTATATCAGACTTCTAGGCCTTCCACCCTTTCCCTGTGGTCCTAAGTGCATTTCTTGGGAACGAGGTGTCACTCATATCCTTAAAAAATACTTCACCTAGGATTGACCGTGCTTGGAATCTGAAGATAAAGTATATAATTTCTGGGGTCACTTCCCTCAAGAAATGAACAAATATTCCTTTTTTCCAGCTCTTTGGTTTTCAGACTGCCATTCTCATTCAGCGAGGTCACAGGATGAGAACTCCCTTGCTGGAAACCTACGTATCGATCATAGTTATGTCTCTGCAGATGCACCATTTTATTGCCTTGCTCTGACATTTCCCTCTGCTTCCTGAGCTGTGCTCTGTTGGTTTATTGCATTAGGTATTGCCTCCAACGACAGCGATATTCTAGCCATGACACAGGGAATAATCCATCGGTTTATGCAATGATCATGAAAACATCACACATAGGTAAAATCTACATAAACTGGAGCAGATGAATCATGAATGTCTCTGGTCAGGCTATGATATGATGAAATATATTCTGTGAAGTGCAAGTGCCTTTGCACAAGGGTGTTATTAATGCAAGTGGATGAAAATGGATATTTCTGAGGATAAGAAATCTTCTATAGCTCTTTAAGGCAATTCTTATTCTTACTACCCAAGAGGAACTACAAGAATATGTTGCTGAGCAAAAAAAAAAAGGTAATTGTATTTATTTTCATCTCAGTAGTTTTTCACAATTTCCTAAACCCTTCAGCTAAATAAAGTTTAGATGTCATTCTGTGGCTGAAATGATTTGACAGAATGCTTTTCTTGTTTTAGGGGTAATGCCTTGGGTTTTAACTTTTTTAGGGGGAGTTTATTTTTTTAGATTTCCTAAAAACCAAAATTATTTATTTAATTTCAAATACATTTTGATGAATAGAGACAGACCAAAGACATTGAAAAAAAGAATCAGCCTCCACACTCAGCTGTGGAAGAGTCTGAACAAGCAGATTCATTATTCTAGGTCACTACAGATCAATAAAAGCCAGTTCTGGTCAAACAGTATCAGTTTTCTGTGTTACAATTGTATTGTTAGGTAAACTATTTCTCATTTGTTTCTCTGAGGAATCTACCCTATGACTCACTTCTATGGAGGACTAGGCATGTGCAAGGAAGTGAAGGAAAAAAACAACTCCTTTAAAAATAACAATTTCCCAAATAAAATAATTCCATTAGAGTAATCTTGTGAAACAGCAGATCTTGAATATGTTCGAGTGAGCATACTGCTCACTGCTCACAGTTCTGAGATAGTGGCTGATCTGAATCTTCAGATCCTCTTGTGGTGACATGAGAGGTAAGTGCTGATTTTTCTAATGCTGATCTACTGCTATTTGATGTTACATTTTTGACGTACAGGAAAATGGGAGGGAAAGTTAAAATAACCATAGTTTACTTCCCGCATAAAAGATATTGTGAAGAGTGCTGAAAAAAGGATTTGTGGTTTAAGCACACAGTCATTTTAGCAATCTGTCACATCCAAATATTAAAATAATTTAGAAACAACAGTACAAACTGAAAATTGGGGGGAAAAAAATCATCCACAAATTTCTATCCCTGCAGCTTTCTGTAATATCTTTTAATCAAAGCAAGCACGGCAAAAAAATAGAAATTACAGAAAGTCTGTTATCTCAAGACACTGTTTTTTCAAGATTGTCCTCTGTAAAGTTTTGCCATATATTCTTTATTTCTGAGGGTATGTATCTGTGCTAACAGCTCACAGAGAAGGGTTTTAGTCTCTTAGTGTTTCCACCCATAGGAACAGGCAGATGAGGCATTGAAGGATCTATACTCAGACCTAGTGTGATCTTTTTAGGGGCACCTTGGGAAATGCTGAGCTGTTTTGTTATCTGTCTGAGAAACTTGTGTGTTAGCAAAAGGAACATTTTCCCTGCGTGCTTGAAAGCCTCACAGATGCAGACTTCACATGCCAGCACTCTAGCTGAGCTGCTGGGAGAACCAGGCTAAACCAGATCCTTGGAACAGGCTGCTTTGTGGGGGCTCAGTAGGTGTCTGTCCACTGCTCATTCAGGATGGATCCAGGCCCATGCAGCTGTTTTTTCTCACCTTGGATTTAAACCAAGCACCATGCTCTGGAAAGGGAAAAGCTCAAGCTCTTGATCCTAGACTGCCTTTTAGCTGTCTCTGTGAGCCAGGGCTGGTGGGGCAGACTGCTCTCCAGCTGGGCTCACTATCTTATGTCCTGAGCACAGCCCCAAGCCCAGGTGGACATTTCAAATTAAAGCTACAACAGGCTGGCTACATGGAATGAGAATTTGTTGGCACAAGAGCTCAGCAGGTTTGATCTTTCTCTGAAGTTACCCCTCAGTCACTTTGTGGGGCAGATACAACTTCAGGGTTAGAGATGACCAACAAAAGAGCTGAGGATGTTGTGAGTATATGAGTAAACCCTTTCAAACATTGCCTTTTACAGAAGACACAAAGAATCGAGCTTCACAGAAAATGTGCTTTAAAAAACATCAACACAATGTACAACAAAACCCCTACACTGTTTATGAGGGACAACCTTTTTACTGTTTCCTCAGCCTGGCTGGTTTTACTCCATAGTGCTTTTTGTAGCATTATACAGAAACTCATATTTCATTAGCATTGCAGAGATTTCCAAATCTCTCTTTAGTTATTTAGAACCTGACAAACCCTTTTAAATTTTTGACCTAAGAATCTGAATACTAGGTAAAGGAATAAAACCAGAACTGCATCTCACAAAATATTACTATGTTTCTGTAGTTTTAAAACTGAGCATCCCAAAGGGAGTCTCTGTAATAGCCTTCATATAACAAGAAAAGAAAATAGCAACCATAAACCCCCTTACCTGTTAATGTATCTTCTATTGATCTTCCAAATAAGTTCATCAGAGAAATACAAAGTGTTTAAAGTGATTTCTGGGTAAAACACTGCACACCCTCTTACAGCACAAATGGTCCCTAAATAGGCAGCAGCACAGAAGCAGCACAGAAAAATAACTCATTAGGAAAACTATTTTAAAATAGTTTGTTTCTTTATTGAGGGAATGTGGTATTATTGCCCTAGAATGATTTAATTCACCCTAATTATATTCTGTTTGATATCTGCAGCTGCCTTGGAAACAGGCTTCTGCTATGTAAATTCAAGAAATATTTCTCATCTCATTTGAAACCCCAAAGTACTCTAATTTTCAAAGGAATTTTAAGCTGATCTCTACTTATGTTCATTGAATTTTTCAGAGGAATATCAAAAGAATAACTCAAATTTCTGAATCCTGTGACTTATATAAGATTATTCATCCTCAGCATACCTCATGAATGTATATACATGGAATGCAGTATGTATTTGCACTACAGTGTTAGAAAGTTGTGTAGATGCATGATTTTATGTGACACCTTTGTTTTGAAATATTCATAGAACAAATCAGTATAAATTGCGGGTGTTTTTTCTTTTTTTCTTTGAATTTCAGTTTACTTTAGAACAGATGTGAAGCTGTCTCTTCAGCAACTTTTAAACATAGTCATTAAACAGCACCATTTTGGTTGACATAGAAGAACCAAAAGAGGAAAAATTTATGAAAAAAATAAATGTTTTATATGCCTACTTCAATGTCTTTGGCAGTAGCTGTGCTTGTTACAGTGCCACACTGCATAATACACATAATGATGATGTGCAGGAATTTTTAATTAAATTTTTATTCATGGATGGCCACCAGAAATGGCAATCAGAAAACACTGGTATTAATTCTGGAATATTGCCATCAGTTGCAGGCAAGATAGGAAAGTGAACAATATGGAGTGGAAAACCACAAGGACCTGTAAAATGCATGAACACTCAGTAAGTGATGGCTTCTTCCTGCTCTCTGCAAATTACTGGTCAACAAAACAGAGCAGTTTGCTTTTGTCTACTCTGAAGGAAAATTCCCCCTTTAGTAATCTTGGGAAGGGTTACAAATAGTTTGGAAACAAAAATAGGGAAGTCAAATGCCTTCTTTCAAATAAAAATACCTTATAAAGAAACAACTCTAATCAGGGGTTAGAAAATTTAAAGAAAAAGTAGTTTTATGCTTTGGAGGTAGAAAATGAGCAGAATTTAGGTCATGATTAAAAAGAAAAATTCACAAACTTCCATCCATAATTACTAAGGGTGTTTTTCAGGTAAGCTCCTTAGGAAACTGTTTTGGTGCCACACCATCTTCACAGGACTAGCTAAACTGAACATGAGGATTCTTGAAATGGGCACCTTCTACATTAATTCTACCATAGAAGCCAGTTAATTAGACAGTTTTAGACCATGCAGTCCTTCCCAGGTTCCTACTTCTCTATTCCCAAATCTCCACACACCTTGTTATAATCCATATGTGCAAAAGGACAGCACCACCAAGAACAGAAGGATTGATCTTGTTCTCTTTGAAAGAAATTAAGCACAAGGTTTGGTCAATGAATCCCAATTTGCCATGGATGTTCAAATCTCTTATCCTTAAGTTCTTAAAAGCAATTCTTCCTTTACTTGCAATTTCTTATTTTATCTATTTTATCAATTTTATCTGCTCCATCCTGACATGCTAGTTGCAATGGTTCCCTTTACAAGTTTCCCAAGGCTCTTCATGTACTAAGCAGTGAATAAATGCTATTAACCCCCAAGTTAAAAATTTGGTTTAATGTGGAAGTTAATGAAATTAAAATTCATTTGTGGATGTAGCATTAGATATGAAAACCAACAAAAAGCTGCAATGATGCTAAGATGGTCACCTGAATATCCTGAAGCTCTCTTTTGAGAACTGGAAACTTCCATTCACAAAGGAAGACATCAGAGATTATTTTAAAAATACTCATAATCTAAAAATAAATGTTATATTGGGAAAACAGATTAAAGCTGGTGTATCTTAACTTTTACGCAATTTTAATAAAATAAACCTCATGCATTTTAAACACATGCAAGATTATTCTTCAGGGAATGTTTCAAAACTACATTTAGGGAATGATCTGGAAAGAGCTATAACTCAGAACTTTGCCAAACTGTTTTAATGTACAAAGATCTCAGGATTCAGAATTAAAATAGTTTTCTGTCAACTTTTCAATAATTTCCCTCTCTCTTAAATAAATGGGCAGACTATGAGTAAATGTCAGTATACAAAAACACCTTTATTTTCAACTTCGGGCAAAACTGATAAAAGAATATGAGAAAATCTGTGGGGAAAAAAATGACATTTAACAGATGCAGTTTATTATTTTCCTGAATTATTCCACTTCATGGAATGTGAGAAATAGCAAAAGTTAGAACTACAGAGATACATGTGACCACAGAAACTGTGCCAACATATGACGAAGCTTTGATATAATACCAGTATAATAAGGTCTTCAGGAAAGAGCTTGAATACCAGCAGCTAAGGATGTTCACCTTATGTCTAAATAAGTGTTAGAATAATAAATAAATTATAAACACTTTACTTGTTAAGAAGCAATTTCTACAGTAAATTATTAAAAAAAAAAATTAAAATTCCAATGGAAGCCTTTCACTTTTAAGTCACAATTTTGATTGTTTATGGTGATGACTTTCTCTAGCGTTCAGAGGTGTCTTCTATTCTTCATCACTTTTCCAAAATTATAGAAATTGGTCTTGAAAGGATGCCATCTGTCTCTTTCAACACCTTAGTTGCCTTTCATTGGGTGCCACAGACTAGTGTATGTCAATTTTTTCAAAGTAGTACCAAATAGATATTTATTTATAACTAGTGGTTCTTCTCCTGGACTCTTTTTTCCTTAAGCACAGAGCTCTAGTAGACCTTGTTGGTGAATACTGAAACAAAGAAGGAATTGAGCATCTCAGCCTTACACAGCATCTGAGGCTGCATCTGGAAGAGGTTGAGTACTGGGACTGTTTACTCTGGAGAAGAAAAAAACCTCCAGGGATTTTGTCACTGTGTGTAAGTAGCTGGTGGGAATGGAGGGAATAAATAAGACAGAGTAATTTTCTCCTTCATGCTATCCAGAGGCAGGACAAGAGACAACGGGCACAAACCAAAATACAAAAAATTCCATTTAAGCTATTTACTGTGGAGATGGTTCAACCTTGGAACACATTGTCCAAAGATGCATCTCTTCCTTGGACATGCTCAAAACCTGACTGGATATGGCCCTGAATCCCTTGCTCTAGATGATCCTCCCTGTGACTCTACGTGTTATACCAGATGATTTGTAGGTGCCCCTTCAAATGCCAACCAGTGTGAAATTGTTTGGTTCTGTGACAGACACTGCTTAATAAATTCACATTCCCAGATATAATTAGTAGAGTTTGTGGTAAAATAATGGTTATGCATTTTTTACTCTAATTTTTTAATTTTTATATATTTATATTATATAAAAATAAATGTCTTTATCTATACATATATTGGCATGGCCACATGCTTAGACTTAGGTAACAGACAGGTGGATAACAGCATATGGGCACTACGAGCATCTCCTTTAGTGAAAGAAAAGACAAGGCTTCTGCATAAAACTTAATTTAAAACATTTCTTACTCTGCTGCTTTCCAAGACCCTTTATGTGTGCACTTGTTCATGACTGCAGCATTCCAACACCTGATGTAAGGCAGGCGGGGATTTTTATTCAGCAGATATGTAAATTTTATGTTGATGAAGATTTTTACAGTGCATGTCTGGAGATGTCTGGCTTGTACTTTTCAAATTCCCATTGCAGACAGAGTCTTGCTGAGCAGAGTAGTCTGCTTTAATCTTGGGCTCAACAATTTGCCAAGGATTACATGATTTAGACTGCATTCATAAGTAAATCAGGACCTGATGAGACCCTTTTACTTTATGTCATTTAGAAGAAGGAGTAAAGGAGATCTAACATTGTATGAAGTCCATATTTTTGGAAAGCTACAGGCAAAATTTGTACTATCTTTGGAAAAGTACCCTGTGATAGTGGTAGAGGGTAGTAAACACGGTCTGCAGAACAGAGGTATGAGAAGAAAGCAGGTGAGGATGATGCAGAGATGTCTGAAGCATATTTTTGTGAAGATGTTTGTTGAGACAGGGAGAAATAAAGATGACAATAGATTTTTTTTTTTCTTTTTGCGGTGCAATTTCAATAGGATTAAAAAATTAATTACATGGCATTCCTTGAAATTATTCATAAACAGCAGTAGGCATGGTAAAAATCATGGGTTTGGCTTTATACAAAAACGATGCAAAACTAAACCAATTTGCAATGAATGTGTCACAACGGGGCAAACCAATGCTGGAAAAATTAACTTTTATTTGAAAAATTAAATCATGCAAACAGGTGCACGCAATCTGTAGTATTAAAGTCACTGCACAGTCTCTCTGCAGGACTTTTCTCCATCATTCATCAACCTTTCATAGATATATATACAAGTGATATATAGTAGTTGGAAGTAGATATATAATAGTTGGAAAAGATGGAAAGAAAATTTGTTAGAAATTAAAGTTGTATGATATGTCTGAGGTTTAAAGAACAGAGTTACAGAATTCTAGCTTTGCAGAGGAGTGGGCAGCTGAGATGTTTTACCCTGTATGGGGTGGGCATTAGCAACCAAAGACACTTGGCTGTTTTAGTTGACTTTCTTGGCATTCTATAAAGCCAGGATTGTCATTGCTTCTGGCAAGAGTTTTTTTTATTTTTATATATGACAAACTTTATGGTCCTGTCAGCACTGTGGATTCAATCACTTGCTAGGGCAGCTGAAATGCTGTGAGAATATTATGTGCTGAAGAATAAATTATTCTGTACATGCCTACATTTATTTTCAGTGAATAGCTGGGTTGATCTGTAGCACAAACTCATCTGTTCTGGAAATATGAAATAATATATTCTCAGTAGTAAACGTGACAGTAAGATACCACAAAAGAGACAACTCTGTGTACTCAGCTCTTCTCTAGGACTGCTGTAGTTTCCTATACCTAACATGCACTTTTGACTATTAGAATTTCTAGGTGTTCCTGAAATATTTGGTTTTTGTTTTAGCAAGCTTTTGTCTTCTTTCTCAAACTATTCACCCATTTTCTTTGCTGATGGACACACTCTCTGCATAGTAGCCTGGCAAATATCTTAGGAGTTTTTGGCTTGTGCACAATGTCCCATGGAAATTTCTTTAATAGATTATTATGCAATTTGACATGTGATTCCAAATCTGTGAAAAACCTATTAAGTCATAGAAGTCAAACAAGAGCAAGAAAACCATCTTCTCTGAGTCAATTTAGATGACTTGCTGGAATCAGGAGCTTCTCTATGCAGTGCTTCAATAGTACATTAGCTAGGGGTAAATTTGACACAATTTGAAGTGTTTAAAATTCAAAATATATGATACGAGACTGCTATGTCTGTCTACCCAGCTGATCCAATCTTTGGGGCTCCTAAATAGTCTTGTTTTGTACCTCACTGTTGAAATGTCAATTTTCATTTCTAGATATTTCTCCCAAAGTGCTCAGGGTTCTATACTACCCTAACTCTCATTGGTCATGTATCTAAAAGTAGATATTCTATAAACTCTACAGGCCATATAGAAAATATCGATTTGCTGGCTCTCATTTCAAAACAGTTTGTTTTCTCTCTAGGTCCAAGGGAGGATCAGGAGAAATAGAAGCTTTATAATTCCATTAAGTCTTCTCTGGAGGCATTCATAGCCAATCTGGCTCAGGCTCTGGGTAACATGGTTTAGTGGTAAGTGGAGCAAGGCAATATTTATAGTCCCTTCCAATGCTTACCATTCTACAATTCTATTATTTTCCAAACTATTTTCTCTGAAAGATTAGTATCTACAACAGTATTTCCTGTCTTTCAATTTTTATTTCATCAGTCCAATGGAACACAGGAACTGAGGTACCATCTTGAATGAAGACAACACAAGTGTGATCATTAAAGTACTTCATATAATATTTTAAAGCATCTTTTCAGTCATACAAACTTTCTCGCATGTAGAAAAAAGTGTTGCTTTTGCCAACAAATGTACTAGGGAGTTGTCTTTTCCCAATATACAGATGTTCTTTGGTACAATGCAGTCTTTCAAGAAAAAAAGAATTCAGGATATTTGTGACTTACAAGAGTATGAGGGAAGTGACATAATTTACAGTAAACATTGCATGGTTATAAAGACATACAAACTGTTCACTGCAGAAAGAAAACAAAAAATGGAAATGCAGATAACACTGAAAAACAGTGTTAATGGAGGCAGCTTTCATAACTGGTATTGAAAATAACAACAAAAAATATTCAACTACCAATTAACAGAGACAAAAGCAGCAGTTTAAAGCAGACTGTGATGTTGAATGATGTCCAATTTGCCTGAATCTATACATAGCTGAGCTTGATAATACTGTAACAAATGTTGGTTTGGGTTATTTTTATAATGTGAATTCACATAGGAAACACATCCATGCACATTTGTTCACATGCATGTTGGCCAATACAAAGATTGAAGACAAAAGAAGAAGCATTGAAAGCAAAAAAATTCAATTTTTTAAAAAATTCGCCCCTCATATAAAGAGAAGTCTGAGCATCCACAGCCATATTTAAAACAACTTAAGCAAAAACTGAAGAAAATATTTTTTCCCTTCTTCAAGAAATATATTTACATTGCTTTTTCTTTCAGATTACCATTTAAAGAAATGCCGTTTTAATTGTCATAATCTTTTGAAGTAGAACCTTTGCCACTTTTTAAACAATAACAGTGGAACTGAAACAGCATGTGTAAATGTGACCCACTTATTTTTCCCACCTAGCTTATTATATAGAGTATAGAAACAAAAGCAGTAATGCAAAGGACAAAACAGAATTTGTTGAAGGTACACATATTGCACTAATTTACACCAGAGTATAGTTCCTTAATTCCACTGAACTTTTTACAACCTCCTGCTTAATTTCTCTTTTNATTTTATTTTATTTTTATTTTCTTTTTCTTTTTTCCTCTTGGTAATATAAATTCGTTCTCTAGCTAGAGCTAAGAAGCTAAAAAGATTTAGGTCATGATTAAATGCTCCAGTACCAATGACTATCGGTGGACGTAAACCTATGGAAAGGATTTAGTTTCTCAGTTAACTATGAAGATATCTGAGTTTACAGCCTTTTTCCATTCATTTTTAAGACATTCAGTGAAAATAGCACTGCTCCATAGTTTCTATATCTAGGAAATTTAAATAGACCCATCCACTTTTGTTTTAAATTTGCAGTAGGCAGAGCATATTAACCACTGTGAAGAAAATTGATTCTACCCCAGCCAAAACCAGCACAATTGGATGTCAAATAATGTCCTTACAGTAAATGTATTTTCTTTAAGTGATCAAGAATGAGACGTTTGTCTACAAGTGTTTTGTTACTAAGTTGAAACAAGCTGAATTAAACAGAATGCTCACAGCTTAATCTCAGACTGATAAAATGTCTATGTCTTAACCTCTCTCACTGCTAGGGACAAATCAAAAAGACATTTATTCAGTTGTTATTACTGAATACAATTTCCTCAGTGTATTAAAATGGGCTTAGTAAAAAAAATATATCTATTAAAAAAGCATAATTCTTTCAAGTGGCATACACTATTAAGATGGGAATCAGAAACAGACATGATAAAAAATAAAAAACTGGCAAATCACATATTTAAGCACATAGAAATTTCTATCTGCATAGACAATCCTTTTGTCTGGGCCAACACATGCACAGTAGATAGCATCTTGATACTAGGTAACTTTTAAATT
>PYHW01010703.1:4538070-4549179 GCA_013186435.1 Turdus rufiventris
CTATTGTAAACTCACTGTCATGGTCATGTTCTGGCTTCAACAGGAGATATTTACCCTAATCATGTGAAAGATATTCTGTAGTATTACCGAAGGTATGAAATCTGCAGGGTCTGTTCAGCCTCTGCAGTCCTGAATCAAATCAAAGATTAGCTGGAGTAGGATGCATGGTGATTTCACAAATTAAAATATTATCAATATAATCTTAATATTATAATTAATATAATATTATAGCAATTTAATATTATATAAATATTAGGGTTTATAGAATTATATTATATAGGTAATATTTGTATAAATAATTTATATTATTATTAATACAACCTAAAAATATTACTATTTCTTCACATATAGCAAGAAATGCCTTCAAAACACCTTGCGCTTTCTTTTTCTTTAATAGAACTGTCACTGGGCTTCTGCCATGAAAAAGTTTTACTGGAAAAAACTTCTATGAGATCAACTTGTGAGAAATGTTGATGAGATGCAGATGCAGCCCTTGTTTGACCTAAGAGACCTCCAGATATATTTTATAGGGATTAGCTAGCCGTACCTCAGCCTTGACGATTTATGAGTGTTGCCTAGGAACAATTCAGTTTATTTATTTCAGTGCATACTCAGTCATTAAAACAAGTCACTGGCAGCTAGAAAGAAAAAGTGTTCTCAAATTACTAGTGGTGCATTCTCAAGAGATGGAGTGGATCCCTAGTCAGAGTCTTTAGTGCAGTGTATTGTGCAACTCCTTCCTCTTGCAGGCTATGAAAATATTTCCTTTGAAATGTGATGGTTTTGTCCCTGTGAGTCTGCATGGAATTTTTCTACAGATTTCTATTCCTTTTTTTATGTCTCAGCAGATGCCATCAAGGAGGCAGGATACACTTTTTTATTTGATCAACCATTCCAGACCCTTTACTTGGTTTCGCCTTTCCTCATGGTCTCAGCTCTCCTGTTTAGATACTCTTCCTCAAGAGTGCCATCTAAGTTGAAATCTTTACCTGTGATGATTTATCAGCAGCTCTAACACCCTTAAGAGATAGAGAGTACACAGAAAACATACTAATGGGAGGAAAAAAGGAGAAGGGCATAACAGAAACACCCAGAGACTTTGGAAAATATTCAAAAGTAAAACTAGGAAAAAAAAATATAATTCCTAGAAGAAAATAACATGTCTGGGAGTAAAATATACAGAAAAGAACACAGATAGACTCAGGCAAAAAGAACTGCCTCTGATACACCTGTCTGATCTTGTTTCTTACAATCTCATATGTTGCAGGTTGAAGAGAAGCAGAGTGTTAATGAACTCAGGCAGAAGAGGAGGGTTGTCTAAGCACATGAGTGTAAAAAAGTCTGTCTAAATATCTTTATTTATAGTGAGTTTAGGTACCTGTCAAATATATTCATTACCTCTCAATAATATTTCATCTGTGGACAGACAGTCTGCAAACTGAATGTGAGACTAAGAGTTTCTGAGTGCAGACATACTTTTTAGGTTATCTGGCCATAGAGCTTTTGGGTAAAGTGCCTGAGTCTGATAAAAATCACTTGTCCTTGAATGAGACAAAATATGGACTTATTGCCACAAATGCTGCCTAGGGAAAAAGCCTACAAGCAGATATCAATGCTGCAAGTGCAAGTCTGCTGCAGCAGCTCCTTCTCAGTCTCAACTAGCAATATGGCATGGGTCCTGCTCCTCACAGGAATTTCCTGATGAGTAATAGTATCTGCTAAATACTTGAGAAATCTGGGATGAAGGGGGTGCTTCATGTCATCTTTGAGTGAATGGTGGAGTTGAGAAAGCTGGTAAGGTGACCTGTAGATGCCAGTCAAGCAGGTCCAGTACTGGGAATCACAGCCACCTTCTTGAGGGGAGCTTGTGAGATATAGAGTAGCTCCAGGAAAATGGGAAGGGACTGTGTGTGGGGCTTCTACAGTGGCAGATAGGAGCAATGGAACTCCAGAGGATCAAGCAACCTATGGTTGGACTGTCAATACTGATATTTCACTTGGCAAGAAAGAGGGTGTTAAGAGACTACTAGGTTCAGAGATATGCAGCTTTACTAATTGCTTCTTGCATGGGCGTTCAGCCAGAAGTTGACCATAAAAGACCCCTGGTAGTTGCAAAGTAGGTACTAACAGTTAAAATGATTTTGAGTTTCTCATTCTCCCAGCAAAACACTAGTTTCTTTAATGAACTCTCTTCCTGCTGGCATCCTTCAGCCTCACTCCTTACACTAGCAGCGTGTCCTGCTCTACCAAACTGCATCTTCAGGGTATCCTCTTTCTCTTCTCAGTCAGTCCTATCTTTTCTGGTTACACTAAGTTTCAGGCCAGAATCAATAACATAGGTAAGGCATGAATAATTTATATCACCAGGATCAGTTTTTGTCTCCCACAGGAGCCTATGAGAGTGATCATTTTGTAAACTCATCTCAGGTTTGTGTACTCACTCTGCCACTTCACAACAGTCAGAGTCACAAGACAACCTATACTTCTTGAAACATGTATTGCAGCTGTCTTTGCTTTGTCAATAAAAAATTGATTCTGCAGATGGCTCTTATTGATATTGTAGGAAGTTTAGCCTCATTATTTTTTCTTCTCACTTTTCTGCTTGAATTCAGTTCTAAAATACTTATGTAAAATCTCCTGCTATATGAAACAAAATATATATTTGACCTGATTGTAGCTATAGTTCTTTTGGATTAATAGTTGTTAACTGTCTTCTGTTAAAGAAGTGCTGATTTACATTACCTTGAGTAGAACTTCGCCAGCCATTATGCCAGGCTGCAAAAATATCTTCTAAAATCTCTCTCAGGTATTGCAAAGTTAACCCACAGTGGCAGACAGGTTAGACAACCTGACTCGTATTAACAACGAGTTTTTTTCCCCCATCTATTTAATAACTCATGAAGTTTAAAAGCCAGGTTCCTCAATTACTTTTTGCATTTCAACCAATTCATTCTGGTAACGTCTTGCTGTAAAAATGAGATAACATGCTGTAAAGATAAAAGTGTACCAACGTGCACTTTACTGAATGTCTGCATTATGGGGGTTCTGCATGTCAGAGCTGCTGTGCTATTTGAAGACAACTTGAAATAAGGCCTTTAATTGATCTGCACATCAAATGCCCTGAAAATGTAAAAGAGGGGCTTAGGCTGTCAGTAGTTTGGTTAGCTCACAGTGCATTGTCTCCAGTCTAATTTCTTTAATGCGCATGATGATAACAATGGCTAAAATTCATCTGCTGTCATGTGCCAATACATTTCAACAACAATTAACAACTGGTTGTTGGAAAATTTTTTCTATTTCTCTTTTGAATATAGAATTACTGAAGCAGTGTCAGGGTATTTTAGCAAAATGACTCCTGGGTCATTTGTGGTGCCCATTTTTGTATGAAACATGCCTTTCCCCCATCTCTGTCTGATACAGAAGTTCACAGTGTTTATAGAGAGGAAAAATGTTGGGAAATCGTTCCAGTGTGCTGCAGGCTTTCTGAGAGCAGATGTCAGTTAGACATAAAAAAACCCCTTGGCTCCACTGAGTTTACCTTATAGACATCCTTGGGCTATTAAAAAAACAACCTTGACTTCTGTTCCCCATCACATAGAATTAGTTTGCTGTTGACTTCATGCTTGATCTAACACCACTGAATTTAGTAGTCTTATGCCAGGGATGAATTCGGCCCTTGGTCTTTAAAGCAATATTTCCCCTTGTGTGTAACAAAAACACCATATGGTGAGTCCTTGGCTTGGTATCTATAGCTCAGCTTGCTATCACTCCTTTGTGATGCTGTTGCTGGAAAAGGTTAGAGCCTGCAGATCTGGTTCAGTCAATTCAAAATCTGCAACAACAGAGGGTGAAAAAGGAGTTAACAGAGAGCTTCATCCATACAAGTCCTCCTGCTCATACTCCAGAGGCTTTACATCATACAGGTTGAATTGTTTATTGTTCATGAAGTCATGGACTTGAGATGCACGTAGAATTCTTAAAACTGTTCAATTATTCCTGTAGTTCGGTCAGTGAAACATCCCTCCTCCTAAGTACTTGGAAAAGAAGCAGTGCCTGGATAAGTTCCCCCTCACATCATCTCAAATGAAGACCTTTGCCACAGAATATGGTCACCAGCAGTGGAACAAGGAGTTAGGGAGCAGTGAATCAGCTTTGTCATAGTGCACAATGTATTTATAAACAATCTGAGGATCTTCATTCAAAAATTCTCCTCCCCATGTTGAAACTGCAAGCCAGGAAAGTACAGTTATATCAATATATCTGCTGATTTTAATTGTCCAAACTGTTTTTTCCTATACTGGCAAAAACCTGTGCTTGCATTTTGCAAACTAGGTGGAATTGTAATTTGACCAGGCCAGTTTCTTCAAAGCCTGTACAGTGGTTTCCTCCCTAAAGCCATGTCCAGCACAAACCCTGTGCCATGACCTGCAGAGCTGCCCCTCTGCCTTTTGCCACCTGCCTTGCAGCAGGTTTAGCTCCCGTTTGGTCTATTATGCCAACCTTTGACTTGCTGTTTGTCTCAAGCATATCTCCAGTTTTCTCTGCAGAGCTGCATGTGGAAAATAGCTTGCAGATAAAAAATGTCAGTTTGATGCTTTCAGCTCTCTCCCTGAAGCAGTTCTAACACATTCAAAAGACTTCCACTGTTGGATATCAAAATACTAAATTAAGATTTTTTCTTATTTCAAGATGAGTTTGTATACAAAGAATTCAAACACTCTTATATCTAAATAATGATATTGTTTTATCCAAAGTTTTAGGAAGTATTGGATTTCTTTTTGCAAATAAATTAATTAGTCTTTAACTTGAAAATCAATCCTTTAGGGACTTTTCATGCTGTTTCCAATCATGCACTTCTCTCAGCTAAGCTCAGAAACAGAGAGACAGCTCTTCAAACTTCCTGTATCATTAAAATTCACAGAGCATTTATGCAAGAAGAACCATTAAAAGATTTATTCCAGTGTTACTGGTGGGGTTGCTTTCTCTTGTTTTTAATAATTGATGGTTCTTTTTCCTGCAGAATGAGTTTATACACTTGCAGTATGACACAGAGGAAAATTCACAAAGCATTGATGAGCTGGAGAGGTGCTACCTCTCCTGGGTCCCTCCTCTTTGGAGGGGGAAAGGAAAACTTCTGAGAGCAATTCTAGAAGAAGAGCTCATTTTAAAGCATATAAATCTTCTCCCAAAGGAGCTGTCTCTGTCAGTTGACAACAGGCCTGGAGGTTAAAATCTCCAGTACTAAAGTTGGCCTTTGTGGACACTCATTGCAGTGCTTTTTACTGAACGATCATCTACTTTCTGTTTCACAGATTTCTGCCTCATTGGGTGCACTGAAGGGAAGAACAGGCTGTGTCAGTACTTATTTATTTTTCCTGCCAGCCTCTCTGTCAACCTGTGGTCTTTTGCTTTATTTACTGCCAACTGTTCAGATCCTACTCTGAGTGCAGAAAACATATCATTTTCCAATCCAACTGTGAGATGAGAGGGTAGGATTGTTCTCCTTTTACTAATCAGGACAAGAAGGGCAGTGAAATTACAGACATAAAAGAAAACTATAAACACCCAGAGACACATGAGCAGGGCTTGAATGTTCAGAGCAGAGCTGCTGTGACTGGGGCAGTAGCTGATAAATATTACACAGTTTTCATTCTCTATATGAACCAGTACCAGCAGAGGATGAGATCCACAACTTAATAGAGGATTTTTCAGCTTTGGTGGCTGGTGTGTCTCTGGCATGTGTGGGTCCA
Organism: Turdus rufiventris; assembly: GCA_013186435.1. Lineage (NCBI taxonomy): Eukaryota > Metazoa > Chordata > Aves > Passeriformes > Turdidae > Turdus > Turdus rufiventris. Next base: position 4,543,821 of record PYHW01010703.1, read on the forward strand.
TTTCTGTACTTGGAGAGATGCTTTGCCCTCCTCTCAGCCTGCATCTCCCTGGCTCTCTCTCTATGACCCCAAATACCATACCCTTGTCTGCAGATCTTTATTCAACAAGTTGCATCCTTTATTCATCTCTTTGCACGTGTTCACTATTTTCAGCCTTGCTGTCCTAGTTTCAGTGTGTATTTCCCTCTCCCAGCATACTTCTACGTCTTTTTGCCTTTTAAGGCTGCATTTCCCCATTTCACAGGCTGCTGTGCTTTCTCCTGGGCTCCAGCAAGGGCCACACTTAGAGCAGTGGAATGGGCACAGACCCATTGCTCATAGCAGTCATAAGCAATAACTTCAATAAGTAAAAATTTCTGTTTCAAAGCAATTTGCACACTCTTCAGAAGGAGGAACATGGGAAATGTGAAAAGCAGTAAGGATTTTTTGCAGGCTAGTAAGTTGACCATGCTTTTTTAGGCTTCTTTGAAATAGCAGCTTTCCTGAAACAAAGCAGGAATATATTGGGAGGCCTTATTCCACAGAGTCTTGGTCTCAATGGAACATAAACCAATTACTAGTCCTTGCTGCTATTGTTGGAAACTTTTTTAAAGAAACTTTCTAAAAGAAATTCTGTCTGAAGTGCATTTGCTGACATGGAAAATTTTAGCAGCGACAGCTGAAATTTGACAAACTGGTAGATAATTGAATGCAGGATCTTATACAGAAAGTGTTAGATGGCAGCCGTTTTTATGCTCATATTCCTACTCAGCTCCATTTATAATGTGCCACTTTTCAATTGCTACAGTAATGGATGAGAAAAATATTATTCAACTTTTCATCATTTTCTTGCAATTATAAGTGGAATAATTACATTATTAAGTGTATCAAACTTTTCACATAAAATGTGTTGGTGGGTTCAGGATACTCTTATTTAGCTTTTAATGATAAAATGCATAACACTATTTTGGACTGAAATCATGATGTTTTTTTAAGTTATCATGAATATGTGTTATTTTTGGTACTCAAGTTCTATGCTTTTTTTTCCTTTTTGTATTGTTTGATTTTACACACATTAATGTGCAAACACTGTCGCATAAAAATTGTGTTAGCATGAAAAAACCTGGTTATTGTTTTTAAGGTAATTGTTTTGTTGAGTCAACATAAACTGCTTGCTCTTTCTCCAGACTGCTGCAACTCACAGGAAGATTATGAGTCACCAAGCAGCAGACCTCCGTAAGCAGAATAGGAAATTGGATTTGCAAGAACTTTTCCATTTAGGCATGGAAGCTGTTTTAAAAGCAGAAGTGTTGTTTGAATCTTCATGTAACTATTGTAATAAAATTACAGCTAATAAAGAAAGTTTAAAGGGCTATTTGGGTAGAGCAGATGAAATAGATAGAAACCCCACATTTAGCAGAGGAAGTAGTTGTTTAGCTAGAAGGGCTTGTATCCCTATTTCATTTCTATTCCATGACACAAGAAGACAATGCTCAGCCTTAACCAATACAGAATAGACAATCCTGAAGAAGCCTTGAGGTATTTTGTTTCAATACTCTTTCTTTAATAAATGCAAACTGGTACTCTCCAGTAACTGTGCGTATGCAAAAACTCAGGCTGGGGCTTTTCCTCTGACTGCAGAAACTATGGAGTAATCAACCGAATGCTCCACAGAGCTCCTACCCATCTGCCATATGACACAATTTAATAAACTGCATTTTTTGTAATCCCCAGACAAAATTTGCACATCTGTTAGCTGCATTAGCCACCTGGGCTTGTAATAATATTTCTGAAGTATTTTAAAATAAATGTGTTTCAGAAATGTTAGTGTATTTCTTTGAAATTGTCTATCAGAAAAATGCAGTCTCGAAATCTGAGTTTGTAGTGATTGCAACTCAGTTTTCTCACCTTCTACTGCTCTCAAGCAACAGGATCACTCCTGGGAATCATGCGCATAGATATTTATAAGCTACAGGAAATGGGTCTAGACAGTATCTGTTTCTCCTCCTATGGTAATATCTCTAGGTTTCCAGCTACATAGGCAAAAAAATAAAAATAAAAAAGAGTGCTTACTTGCACCATATTTATCAGCCCTTAAAATGAACTTCAGCTTTAGCAATGCTTACAATTGCAAGGTAGTGCTTATTCATGATGGGAGCACAAGGTAGTTTGTCTTGCACAAGCTACTGACTTTTCATTTCTTTATTTTTTGACAGAGACTCCACACGCTACAGCTGTATTTGCTTTCTATGAAGCAGTACTCTAGGTCTGTCCTTGTCAATGGATAAAAATAGCTGAGAAGATAGATGTTTCTTTAATGGGAAAGCAGAAAACAGAGCTGGGGCTATAACTTGTCCTACTGACATTACCAGACAATTAACTAAGTTTCCTGAACTCATGTGTGTATTCTGCCTTTGAGATGCTCAGTAACCCTGATGAAAAGACACGTGATGTAGTTTTTATGCACAGCAATACTGAAAACACATATGTTACAGCAGAGCATCCAGTGGCTTTTGTATTTCTGGTGCAGAGATTGGTACAAACATGTTTTATTGAGAAATAGTATTTAGTTTCTGAGACATCAGTAGAGTGCAGGGTCACTTCATTCTTTTTATCAAATCATTCAGTGTGAAGTTTTAGCTTGAATCATTGAAATATAATTTTCTTAGGTAGTGTGGCTGGGAAGTTAAGTTTTGTCTATATTATATACTTTACACAGTTTCTGCAGGGGTAAATGATTATTAATTGCAGATCTTGCACATTTAATGAACACCTGCTATGCAGTGTGGGTCAGAGTTTTTGATGAAACATTGTGAAACACTGTAATTAGTACAATTATGCCTTTCAAAAAGCTGCCCTGTCTGTAGAAAATCAGATTCTGAAACTTTGTGGTTGTTATACTACCTGCTAATTTGAACAAGTTTCCGGCTGTTTGGGCTACATTTATTAAATTGCCAGATTTTCTGGAGAAGTGGTTAGCGGTAGTGGTTACAACCATGTAGAAATTCCCGTGTTTGGTTAGGCCAACTGCCCATTTATGCATCTGTCCTGTCTCTGGCAATGGCTTATATGAAATGATTCAAGGGGAAATGCAAGAGATTGCCTCCTACACAAGTACAAAACCTCATCCTTAACTGAAAGTTTCTCTTCAGTACTCCTCTACTGAATTCCCTGCAAGCATGTGTATGGCATATAAAATGGGGGATTCTTGTCTAATTCAGCTCTCTATTTGCTTTTTGCTCGTGGAAAATCTCTGTTCAAATCTCTGCATTGTATGGACCAGCACTGCTATGCTGATACCATGCTAAGTTTGGGCATAGACCTACACACTGTGTCCTTCCTGCTTCATCTTTAATCTACCTCACTTATTTAGACCATCAGTTCTGCACACAGAAGAGCCAAAAAAGCATCCCTTATACAGAAACCCCACATCTCTACATCTGCATGTAGCAAAAATAATTAACAAGATCCTTTTTAAGTTTCATAGCAAATTGGATTACTAAGATCATGACATTTATTTATTTATTTATGAGGGCTATTTTCAGCAATATTGACTCCTTTCATGCAAAAGCTTTGATTTTGTCTAAGTTTTTTCTTTAAATCAAATTAACTTATACCAAATGTCACTGCTAAGAAGGCAATGTTATCCCAATCTGAAATTACTTGCTTTACTTCTGAAATATTACAATGTTCTTTGAAATTCTCAATCAAACAGTTCTAATAGGAATTTTTAAACCATTAATTCTGCAAGAAATGTTCATGCTACTTTTGAAATGCTCTTACTTTTTGAGTTCTGAGAACTGGCCTTCTGTGTTTGCTTGTTGAACTGAAAAAAAAAAGGTAATATAATATTTTGTTTTAGTCAAATAACATACTTGGAATGTAACTTTGGAATCATAAAAATCACAATTCTTTTTTTCCACTTGAAACTGGTTAATTAGCTTATGAAGAAGACTAAATTACCTTTAATTTAAATTTAAGCCCATCCAAAAACCTATGAAATAACTTTAAATTGTCTTAAAGAAGATAATTTAATGTTGCCATTTATTAAATTAAATGTTGGGGAGGTATTTTAACAAAATTTATTGCAACTTCACTGTCTTCTGGTTTCATGACCTTCCAAATAGTATGGCTAGTAGTGTTTAGAAGCTCAAATTCTTGTAATTAACTAACTGTTCTGTTGCTGAAAGAAATTTATTTCATCTTTTGGTTTGCATTGTAGTAAGACTCATTTTCAAACCCCAGTTTTACTCATTTTTGCTTGAAGGACAAAAAGCAGAAACAGTTTAGCACAGAGTATGATACATAAAGCTGTGAGATTGCTGTGGGCAAGCTGCTCATTAACTCTGAAATTCAGTTTGACTAACTTTTCCATGCACATTATGCAAAGTTATATTCAGATTTGGGAAATATTTCCAGCATGAGAAAATATTGGTGCAAAATAAACACATGGAAACTTAGCAACTCAAACACTGAAAATATGTTTGCAAATACAAGTGAAGTTCTGCCTTATGCTTGTAGAGAATTCACTTTGCTTCAAAAATATAAAACTTAAAAGGAAGACATATTTAAGATAATATTAGTATATAGCAGTTTCTGCAGTTTATTCTTTAGTCTTCTCTGTTCACAGTTTGACTAATAATTGCCAAATCTGAACTAAGTATATCTGTAATGCTGGTATCTTATGATTATAGTGTGATGCACATAGGCATTTTGTGTATGCCTGTTTCATCTACTTGATGTTAAGCAACATTTTTCTTTTCACATATTTTGGCTCAGGGAAAGCACTTGTTTTAGCAGGGTCAAAAAGCACTGCAGGCAGGATGCCAGCTCAGAATGAATCACTATGTTTACAATTTGGAGAAATCAGTTCAGTTTCCAATTAAAAAAAAAAAAAGAAAAAAGTATTATGCTAATGTACCTAAAGACTCTAACATCACTTTCTTATATATGTCTTGGGCTCATAGTACAGCAAATGAAATAAATCTATCCTCTCTCCATTTCCCAAATCTCTATCATTGGTTCCTAACAACCATTTGCAAAATGATTGTCAAAATATTTCATATATTGCTCATATGACTTGGGAAAAAACTAATAAACAAAGGAGTGCTTTGATCAAAGACTCCTCTTGAAGAGAAGATGCAGTTTATTTGGAGGTTAATAATCTTGGAGCGCTTCAATACTTTAGATCTGCTACAATGAAGCTGTCAAAATATTTTTAATTCCAGAAGCCTTGACTTCAGAGAAGCAACTCTTACTGTCACAATGATCCATGACCTAGTTACAAACAGATTTGTTTGCGTTTTTTCTCACCAATTCTCTTTTCCCTTCCCTTCCCTTCCCTTCCCTTCCCTTCCCTTCCCTTCCCTTCCCTTCCCTT
>PYHW01010703.1:4555475-4568024 GCA_013186435.1 Turdus rufiventris
GGAAAAGGAGAACTATAAAGAAGATTGATCATAGACTTTGTGAGTTGTTTATTAAATTCAAGTGGTACAACTTAACTTTTTGGAGTCATAATCTGCTCCAAATACGTTTCACCTGTTTCATGATACATTTGAGTCTCTGAAAGAGACTGTGCTAAATCTCTTATATTTTCCCTAAAATCTAGAAACAAAGCCAACCAACAAATTTTAAAGGAATTCAGGAAATAAATCTATTTAAATATTCAAAGTTTTCCAAAACTAGATTTTATTTTACAGTTCGCATTATCTTTGAGAAAGAAATCACCAGCCTATCTTTTCTATTCAGTGCAACTGAATGATTATGTAAATAGGTAAGTAGAGAGTGAACAAAAAAAAGTGCAATTTATTTCAAGAGTTCTTGAAAGAGCAGTGCTTCCATTGTCTAAAGAGAGTTATCTTTCAATAGAGGTAGAATATATTCACTTTCAATAATAGAGACAGTTTAGGAAAGGCAGGTGTTTAATAAAAAGTCTTCCCTGAAGTCTACACTCTGTATATTTGTTATGTGACATTATACAGAATTTTTTTAAAAGTGCAAATGTAAGGAAAAATAGAGTATGGCAAACATACTTACTGTTCTACATAGCTCACACAAGGGGTTACAGGAAAAAAGATTCCTAGGCAAAAGTAATTATTTGGACAGCAATACAATGATTGAATGTCATTTTATGCCGTTAGCATATTTTTGATTTAACTGAGTAATAATGATCAAGTGAGGGCAATTTCTAATGATTAGCAATTAAAAAGAAAACATGATGGCCTCAGGTTCCACTGCTGCTAATTCTTAAATTATGTCTAAACCAAATCCATTTTCATTATTCTAAGTTGAAGCCCATTTCCTTCCCATATTTTAGTATGATTGACACCAGTGAAGATTAAAACATCATTTTTTTTTTGTCCAGAGACTTACTTTTAGATGACTACACAACAGTGTGACTCAAGACCAGAAACAGGCAGGCACAAACGTGCGAGAAGTAGCCCAGGAGATAATGTTCTGCAGGTAACATGGAACTAGATTTGGAGCATGTGCTTGTAGAGTCTTTTAGGGGACATATCAATTGCCTTACTCCTGCTGTGCAAAGAGAGGGTGTTGCTGTGGATTTAAAACCGGCCCTGATATCAAGTGCATTCTCCTGAAGGCAAGTTTGAAAACAAATACTCAACTATAGACAGGATCTTACTTCAGGATTAAAAATCTGGTTAGATTCATACTCTCAGCTGAAAGAAAATGGGGTTGAATTTTACTTGAATATTCACCTCTCAGGTTTTTTTTAACCTGCTTCTATCTTCATAGTCAGTATTCGTTTCTAAGACATTTACAACAATCAGGGCAAACGTGTAGTAGGCATTATATTGAATTCTACCCTGACTTTGCAGGCAATTCCTTACTGCAATGCAACAGCAGAGGAAAAGAAACTGGCTAAAAGAACAGGAATTTTTTATTTCTGCAGACAGAAGAAAAGAATATCAGGTGAAACAAAATATTTATCTATTATGTGGTGAGTTCACCCCTTTTGTCTTGATTTTCTACATAGTCTTGTTTAGACTGTAAAAAAACTGTGAATTTAGCAGATTAACTTTTGCAATTGAATGACTAGACAGTTCCTGATAGGACTGTTCCAGATCTCTTTTTGTGCAGTTTATATAGTTCCTTTGGACTATTTTTGCCAGGATAACAAAGAAACAGCAATATAGATAAATATTCTAGGTAGGTGAAATGGGCAAAAAATTACATATTTTATTCAGTTATCGTCATATATTTGAATCTGCTCAAACACAGCACTGAAGCTGAATTGTCTGCTATTGAATCTATAGAGGAGTACATAGACTGCTAAAAATATTGGCAAAAGCAAAATGCATTTCAATAGTATAGGTTTTATAGTACTGCTTTTCTTCAAGATCAATCAGATGGAAGCAATATCCTGAAGTAAATTCTTCTACCATGTATGAAGAGAAAGTAGAGAAGTTAGGGTGTGCAGTAAGGAAAGATGAGATCAGAGAGTGAGGGTGCCTTGCCAGTCCCAGGGTAACAGCCAAGATGGTCTTTCCCTTCATCAGAGGTGTAAATCAACCTCCTGGCAGATTCACACGGGCAGTAGAGTAGCAGAGCTGTAAAGAAGATGGTAAGAAAATGAAAGAGGTTTTCCATACCCTATGGAATATGACCATGAACATCATGTTCAGCATACAAAGCTTGGGGAAGACAGTGGAATGTGGGGATGTTTAACATGATGGTGTTTGCTCTCCCAAGTAATTGTTAGGCGTGCTGGAGACCAGCTTTCCTGGAGATGGCTGAACACCTGCCTACCCATGGGAAGAGGTGAATGGATTCCTTGGCTTGCTTTGCTTGCATGTGCAGCTTTGGCTTTACCTACAAACTGTCTTTATATCAACCCTCAAGTGTTCTCACATTTACCTTTCCAATCCTCTCTCCCTTGTATATGTGGTGGGGAGTGAGCAAGAGGCTGGGATGGACTTAGTTGCTGGTTGGGACACCAAATTAACCCCAACTACTCAGAAGATCAGTCCCTGTGAGTGAGGAGGGCCTGATGAGATTCACCTTCCAATAAATGTATCAGGAAGCTCTTAGCAGAGCATTATGACTGCAATATTAGGGGAGTACTCAATAATACATCATGCTCTTACTGCAAACATTTTTTTCTGGTGATATAAAGCTTCATGTTGCCATTTTGAAATGTTTCCCAAAAATTCTGCAAAATGAAACATTTCAAAATTCATTTCAGAATAAAAGTTCAAAAGATTGTTTCAACTTAATAGTAACAAAAAAATTTTAACAGCTGAATGTTCTTTTAGTAATTTTATTTTCTAAGAAACATTAGAATTTCTGTTTTTAAGAAAACTAGATTCTTAAGTCATAGGAAATTAAAAAGGAAATTCTTACCTACCTCTATTTAAACTAATGTTTTTAGGATGCATGTTGATGAAATGTGTGCTTTGCAGAAATCTTAAGGGCCTGTCCTTAAAAAAGTATGTAAACCAAAGTGTGTTCTGGCAGCATTAGTAGGTTTGCACATTCACTTGAAACAGTAAATTAAATTCTAGTTAGCTCTAAACCCATTCTGATATTAATTAGGGGGAAATGAGGCAGGACATGAAACATAAAGGCTAAAATCTGTATGAGAAAATAAAGGCTCTGCTTATTTTTTGTTTGTGTTTTCTGATAGTTTGGCTTTTGTGGCGTTTCTCTGTTTTACTTTTTTTTAATAATCTTCAATGCAGGGGAAACATTACTATTGAAAAATATATAAATGTATAGCACATGTACAGGAAACTCAAATACAGTCTAAACAATCAAAAGACCATAAAGAACATAATTTGTTTTTGCAGAAAACTATGACTCTTAGAAGCGATGATCTGAATCATTGTAAATCTTAGAAGTAGAAGCTATATGACTGTAACTTGGCTGTGTTTAGATAATTCAGTTAGATATAAATTCAGATTTACAAGCTAGCATACACTATTTGTTTAAACATTGTGTGTGAAAACAGTTACTGAAAAATCTGTCTACACTGTAGCAGAAAGCCAGCAACAATTGATACTTAACCAGCCCCAACTATCTTCTTAATTGTTCTTACCACTTTTTACACCATTTTCCTGAATTTTGAGGCCCTAATAAGAACTTTCTCCACCCCAAAAAATATATCCAGCAGAAAAAATGAACCAAGAACTAATGTGCATACTTAGATCTAAAGGTGAACTGTCACAAAGGAAGTTCATGTTGAAGGTTTTGCCTGTCCATACTAGAAACACTACTGTTGGAAAAATTCAGTAATAATTAGATAAAGTTTTGTGTTTATAAAAGTAAAATTCTGTGCCATGTTATAAGCACATTGTGCAATGTGATTTATTGGGTGCAGAATGTGAAATTCAATGCTCAAAACACTGAAGAGGAAGATGGATAACAGTTAGTGACAGATTGTGCCAGTCACTAACACAAAAGAAACATGATCTTATCAAAGGTCACATCTTTATGCACACCCAAATGAGTGCATTCCACAGGTAGAAATACTCCACGTGGATGCATTACTGTATCGCAGTAACCATAAATATCAGGTAGATAACTTAGATTGCCTTGGCTGAAAGAATGATGACTTGTGATAGAAAGCCATTAACTAAAGTGTCACAGATTTGCACACTTTGCTCTCTCCAGGAACCCTATTGCTACACCCAGGTGATTAAACTCTGTGGTTTTAACCTTGGTCTGTAGATCCTTGCAAGTCACTGTACAGCTTTGAAAAGCACGAAAGGAGTCAAGAAAAGCAAGCACCAGTGCAGGAAATCTCAAAAGCCAACAAGTGCACAAATCTCTAGAAGAGCAGGCAGCGAAATTATGTACAGACTCTAGCCAAAGGAGTGCTGGCTGTAGGGCATAAAGGACACAGCTAAATGGAGAGGACTGGTGCATGAAAGGTGTGATACTCTGGAAGGCTGCAAAGAAATGGTTTCTCTAATCTGTGGAGGCAAGAAGGCATGGAAAGAGGAATCAGAAATAAATTTAATTCGGGCTCTACTCCTTCTGAAAAAAAATTTGACTATTTTATCCTGGGAATTTTTGAGATGGAGGGAAAATGCAGGCACAGATACTTCAGCAGAGTCAGTATTAGGGTGATATCAGCACAAATGTGCTTGAATTAAGCAGGAGATGGTAACTTTAATATTGTACTCAAAAACCTTGTTACAGAGCATATTAAACTAGTGTACTGCATATCACAGATGGTTTGTTTAGACCCTAGAAGTGTCATCAAAAAGGGTCATGAGTTTGGAATGACTCATTGCTGCATTTGGTATAGCTCTTTTATTTACAAACAAAAATGTTAAGAGAGAGCCTCTACCAGCAGCAGCAGATTCGACTCAAGGTTGTCCCAGCAAACCAAGGGCATGTGAGTGTAAATGGGGTGTGACAGTGCAGCTCATAGCTGTTCAGCAGAACACAAAGCCTCAGTGTTCAAAACAGCTGCTTCTTGGTGGAAACACAGCAGCTAAAACAGGACATGTTTTGAGTCTTTGACTCTAGCAGTCACTACATTTGGCACCTTTCATATTTGTCCTGGAAATTTGAGGTTCTGACTGTTTCATGTTACAGCCTCTCTCTATAATAGCTCCTTCACACTAAAGCATTCATATTTGGGGATTTTAGGAGCTCTGTAAGCAGCCAAGTAGTTGTTGTCTTTCCAACATCAAAATTCAAAATAAGCTCAAAAGCCAGACTTCATTCTCTTCCCTCTCTTAATGTCTTATACTACTGCAGTTCCACCTTTTCTCAGGAGGATTGTCATATTTTAAGCATAATGAACTATAAGAGGACTGAAAAAACATGCAATTTTGCCCTTGGAATGACTTTTGACAGTTCTGTTACCTCTTAGAACCTCACTTCTGTCTGCAAAATGGGGCCAATGGGTTAATTTTCATCTCAGAATGATATGATGGTGGGATCTAGCAATGAGACAATTTTGTACAAAATTAAGTAAGCAGTCTGGTATGGCTCCTAGAAGCTGTCGGTAGCTTTTCATTATTATATTTTCCCTCTAAAGGACAGTTAAGAGTTTTTGTTGTCATTAGTTACACTTTAAATACAGGGTCTGGGCCAAATTAATGGTCTTAGTAACCCCACAGATCAGTCAGTGTGAACCTGCTGAAGTTATTAATGATGTTACACCAGAGCTCAAATGATGGAGGGAAAACGAGATTCATGCCCTTAATGTTAAAGGTGACCTCTGCTATGCATACACACTATGAAAATCTACAGCCCACAGGCAATTTGACTTTCTGCCTGAAAATTACTGTAGAGACTTCAGTAGCTGAGGCAGCCTCCTCTGCTTTTTCTTTTAAAAATCTGATTAGTATGAAGGGCAGAGTGAGATACTAAAAATCAGATCAGGACTGAGCTAAGAATCTGGTATTAAGAGTGCTTTAGCTTTAGAAATAAGGCACAGTTCAGAGGTACAGGGGTAGTTTGTGCAAGTTTGGTGGCTTCTGATGGCATGGAATCTGCTGACTGCATTTTCCATCTCATTAACCTGAGGTTCCCTGGAGGGAGAGAGAGTCTCTGGTGCTCAGGCAGTGTCAGGCACAGCTAGATCTGTCATTTGTTTTCCTTCTGAGAAAGTGTAAAATTACTTCCATCTGACTGGTACCTTACTCCTGCACCACCCATGGCACGTCCCATGCATATGCTGCAGTCCTTGCACCAGGGTGTGTGGCTGGACAGATCAAGAAGGATCTGCCCCTTTTCATAAAGAGAGCTTGGCAGGTGGCAAAATAAGCTAGAAACAACATCTTTGTGGCCTAGGAACCAAAGCAGAATAAATGAAGAGGAGACAAAGCCTTCACCTCCCTCACCCACTGCTGACCTACAGAATTGGTCACATAATGCAGAGGACCCCAACACTTCCTGTGTGGCTGAGTCACAAATAGCAGAGCACACAAGGCAGCAATACACAAAATGAAACTGTAGGCTCTCACATGCACTTGGTAATGCAAAAGCTGATTTCAGTGTAGCATATCAGAATGTTTTGTTTGGAAATAAGATACTTTCCAGGGACTGCTCAGGAGCAGACGCAAATGTTGGCTGATTAGATTGGCTGGTCTTTCTGGTTGCTGGTAGGTCACATGAACTCATGGGATGCACTCAAAGAGAAACCAGTGAGATGTGACTACTCAACACTTCAGAGATTTCTCACATGACTGTCTACATCAGATTTTAGGAACCTCTCTATGGACACCCAGATTTGAAATGAATGTGTTTACAAGTATCCACTTGTCATATTTACTACATTATGTAAGCTGTTGATTTTTTTTCAAAACTTGTCAAAAAGCATCCAGGAAAAAAAAAATGCTGTCACTATGCTGTAATTCAGTTATTCAAACTATAGTTGCCAAGCATTGCTCACTGACTCAGATGGTAACACACAAGTCCACAAAACCACTCTTGCTTGCCTTTATTCGTAATTGGAGTTCATACCAAAAGACAAGTCTCACAAATTGTTCAAATGCATACCTGAGAGACAGAGTAAACTCAGAATAAGTAAAATACATTAAAAAATAATTAAAATATTTCTGGTGTAAATGAGCCAAGATTTAAGAGCTCAGAGAAGAGGAAAGAAAATGAGAATGTGGAGAATTGCAAAATTGTAGATTTCTCCAGTGAGAAAAAGATAGAGAAAATAAAGGGGACAGGGAGCAGAAGGAACTGAATTCCAAGCAACAGTTGGCAGCTTGGGACAAAATATATAGAAGTGACAGGTTGTGACAGGTTTTAACAGGGAGGTTGTATCTCACAAAGAAACCACAGAGAGTCTCCAAAATCAGTGAAATGGGAGCTCAGTATTTGAAGGGTAATAAATAAGGCTAAGCTGAGAAAAAGGTCTGATAAGTGGAACAGAAAGCTTGCAGTGTAAAGCCTAAGAGAAAAAAAAAGAAACCTGAATCAGGTGAGAGGAGGGATGATAAGGCAGTTTTGATAAATTATCAGAATTGAAACAGCTGAAATAGAGAAGAAATTATATAGCTTCTTCATCTTACTGAGGAATAACTGGTGACATTTAACAACATTCTAGCAGTGGGTGGAAAGGGAAAAGGGGGGTCAAGTTTAGCACTCTGCTATTAAGCCTGAATGACTGGAGCATGGTAGAATTATCTCACAGTGACGAAGAATGAAGAGAGGGGAGAGATAGAAAGGAAATTAAGGAACATAGTATTTATATGTAGCTATTTTTCTGTATGTATAAGAATAATTAATAAAACTTGGTGTAAAAGCTTATCTCCCTGTACTCCATACCTGTCAGGTACAGACTACAACATAGCATAACAACTTCACAGCACTCGCTGCTCTCAATGAGCAAGAGCAAAGATAATTCATTTTCATGTCATGTATCATTCACAGCTGTCTGCTGTGATTGCAAAAGTCAAATTACTCCATCCTACATTCACACTAAGCCAAATCTGCTTGGGAAGCGAGGGACAGAAAGTGGGTGTGTTAATAGCAGATAATTTGCTTCCTGAATATATTTATGAGGTCAAAATGGCAACATTATTAGTCCTGTGTGGTATCTAATACTACTGAATGTGTAGGGCAAATACTCTTGCACTGCTTCTTCAAAGTATAACATAAGAGCTTAACTTAATCATATTATAGCATGCTATAACATCTTGTAATTTTCTGTATACTTTTCTCTCTTTCTGATAACATATTACTTTAAGCAAGCATCTGAAAGGGTCTTATTCCTAAATGAAATTGAGATGCAAGACACATATATCAAAACTCAAATAAAAAGGAATTTTAAAATTAGTTGTTAATGTTACTTGGCCGTTGTTCTCTGCTGTGCTTTTCTGTATTCTGGAGATCACATGAATTGAACACAATTCAAAATCTCAGTACGGTGCCTTTTGCTGTAAACAGAATAAGTCTATGATTATTGCTTTAGTTTTGAAGACAATTAATTGATAGTGAAATACATTTTTTTCTGTTACAGGTTTGACTACTGTCATAACAATCAAATATGTGAGCTTTCTTCCCTGGTATAGACTGTACAGGAGTTCAATAATGTGAGGGAATTAGTCAGAACAAAAGCTAAAATTACGAATTTTGCAATGCTAGCCTTTAAAAAAAATCAATTTCAATAGTAAAGTCATGGACAAACTGTGACCACTTTGTTGCTTTGTTTGTCACCTGAGGTGGGTGATTCCTCTGCAGAATACTGTAAAAAGTGTCAAAAACTTTAGTATCTTGATCCCCTTCCAAGATCTCCTCATAAAGACTACTAAACTGCATTTAGAAAACGACTGAGTCCACTATGTTTTCTTCCTTGAAAGAATAGCTTGAAGTGTGCTGGTGTTTCTGCCCTTTTGAAGGGCCACTTCCACCCTTCAGACTCCTGACTTCAGGGTATAACTCTATTTCAGTATGAGCATAGGGTGTATTTCAACCTACAGAGCTTACTTAAGGTTCTCCCCACTCTGTCCAGTGAGGTGAAGCAGTTAGAAGGTGCAAAGACACTACCTGAGATTCACCCAGTGACAAGGGTTTACCTTGAGTGTCATATTAGTTATTTTGACGAAGGTGCTTAAACATGTCAGAAGATACAGTTTTCTCTCACTAGTTATACAAGAGGCTTCTCCCTCACTTCCATGGATCCTGCTTCCATCTAAACACCCTGCCACAAAGCATGAGCATTCAGAAAGATGTTTGCAAAGTGGTTGAAATCTTCTCTTGTGAGGGTACCACCTGGTGATTGGTTAGAGTTTATCAGTAATTTCACATGAAGGGTTCTGAGACTGATGGGTAAAGCAAAACGTGATTGCTTACAAGATGTTTTGCTTCCTTGGGGCTATTATTTTGACTCTATTTCCAGGGCTTGGAAGATCCTCTGGAGCCTTATTTGGTGACTATGGCAACACTAGGGCAATGTTTCAAATATAGTTCTGTCTTTTAAAACTTGTCTCTGTCTTCCTGTATATGTATTCAAAAGTACTCTACTGGAGAACTTATTGCACTGACATATATAAGCAAAAGGATTTTTTTCTGTAGCATACCTTAAATAAGATTTCATTCAGAATGCTTATTAAAGTGTCCAGAATCCAGAATGACTAAATTAATCAATTGTGTCAATTATCAACCTACAATAATATATTTTGCTACTGCTGAGACTCAGTTTCACTGAAATTTATTGTTATTGTTTATTTATATTGCTCAATCACTCTTGTGCTACACTGCCAGTCAAATATAAAGTATCACAAAAATTATCTCTGAAGTATATGAGTGCCTTCACCTAAATACATGTTTTGAGCTTAGAAAAAAGGTAGTTTATAACTATAGGGTGGTTAAAAAAAAAATTATAATTGAATTCCATCCTGTCGGAAATAAGTAAACACAAGGAAGAAAAAGTTTCTCTTGTGAGTATTAGGACAGGAAAGTTGAGAAAAAAGTATTAAAATAGAAAAGTTTAATAAGACATCAAACATAATAATTGAAATTCCATTTTCCACTGCATACACATGGGTGTGAAATAGTCCATTGGTGTTGGTTCTGTGATTACATTTAGAGACATCATTTCATTGCAAACCGTATTTGGAATTCTAAAGCCATTTTAAAAAGTACCACATAATGCATTCCATTCCCGCTCAAATGAAATTATACGTTTCACTCTTTTTTTCCCTTAAAAAAGCAGCTTACCCCTTGTTGAGTCCCTGTCTTCTCTTAACAAGTTTACATAAAAGGTGTTTGTGGTGCTACTCTTCCCTGATTTGGGTGCACAGGAGATGTGCAACAATGTTCACAGGAGGTGAAAAGGCAAACTTTACAGACAAACTTTAAAAGACCAGAAATCTGGCAACATTGAAGACAAAACATTCAATCAAAGTAAGGCATTTCCCCACGCAAACTTAGCAAACCCTACCCATCCAACCCTACATACCCATATTTCAAGGGCTCGATTGGTGCTCTGGGGGCAGCACCAATGTGGGGCATTGCTTCAGGTGCACCAGTGGCTCACAGCCATCCTGGGCTGGACTAGAGGCTCCACAGGTGGGAGGTGGGGCATGGAGCAGACCACCATTTTACCTAGGCAGAACTGCCCTGCCACACCTGGCTTCAGATGTTTTGAGTCAGTAATCATTTTCTCCAGTCTCTAACATCCCTATAACAAAAAAAAAAAAAAATTATCTAGAAATTATTATTATGTTTGGTTTTAAGTTGATATATTAAACTAATGCATTGCAGAATTAATTCATGCCCATGTATCTCCTACTCCTTTTCCCCAAAATATCTTCAACCAAAGCAACAGGGCTCATTGTTATTTCTAGTTCTAGAAAATTTATATTTAGGTTATAGCTGATTAGGAGGAGTGAGATAACAATGGAAGTATCCCTTGAACAGCTCATATTTGTCTATATGAGAAAGCTCCTGGCTCCAGCTGTTCAATTGCACTCAAACATATTATGTCCTTGAGAAAGAGGTTTTATCTCAGGTAGCCAAGAATTGAGTCATAGAAAATAATAGATTTAAATCAGAAATTGCACCTGCAGCCTTTCTGGTTTCTGTACTAGGTTATTGCATTAGCAAAGTGCAGCCTCACAAAATGACAGAAACCATAATTTTGACCTTGACTTTTAGAGTAGTTTGAATAGTAGCTTCAGCAGGGCTGCAATGAAGTTTTGAATCTAGAAGCAGTCTAGAAATCTAGATTTTGAATCTAGAAACAATCTGAGGATTGTTGCACACCAAAAAGCTCTAAAATTATTACAGATTTGTATCGTAGGAAGAAAACTTTGGATTTTTCCAAGAAGTTCTGGATTTTAGTTCCTCCTAATTATGCCATTTTTGTCACTGAGAGTAAAATACTTAATTTAAGTAAGACTATATGCTCTAACTGGAAGATTACCAGCTTTCATAATTATTTAACTAAGGTACAGCTTTATCAATATTTGAAAAATATTTCAACAGCAGCTATAGTTTTGTCATCTAAATAGAACATAAATTAAATAGGAAATTAAAACTTAACCATTACCCTTGAAGGACACCACCATTCAGTTTACATTTTTCCTTTATATGTGCTTTCTTAGCATTCATGAGACGTATAAAAAATTACACTGGTGAACTACTGTAATCTGACCTGTTCAGTATTCAGTAGTTTGAATGCCTAGAAAGGATAATTTGCAAAAATTAAAGCATATTACTTTCCCCTTCACATAATGGAGGGTGACATGTAGAAGCAAAAGTGAAGCTAACTGTGTGCAGTGGGATGACCCTGGCTGGATGCCAGGTGCCCACCTAAGCCATTCTATCTCTGTCCTCCTCAGTTGCACAGAGAAGAGAAAAAGTCTAGCAGAAGGCTGGTGGGTTGAGATATGGGCAGGGAGAGATCATTCACCAATTACTGTCATGGGCAAAACAGATTTGACTCGGGGAAAATTACTTTAATTTATTGCCAGTCAAGTCAGAGTAGGGTAATGAGGTATAAAATCAAATCTTAAAAAACACCTTCCCCCGTTCCCTTCCCTTCCTCCTGGGTGCAACTTCAGATTTTCTCTACCTCCTTTGCTGCAGTGATACAGGAGGAGAGGATTAGGGGTTGCAATCACAGAATCACACATTTTCTCTGCCTCTCCTTCCTCCCCACACACTTCCCCTGCTACAGCATGGGGTCTCTCCCACGTTAGACAGTCCTCCACAAACTTCTCCAAACTGAGTCCTTCTCACGAGCTGTGTTCTTCTTGAACTCCTTTAGTGTGAGTCCCTCCCACAGGGTGGAATCCTTCAGGTACAAGCTGCTCCAGTGAGGGCTCTCCCCAGGGTCACAAATCCTGCCAGCAAACCTATTCTACTATGGAGAGTGGTCTGCTCTCTCCATGGAGCCACAGATCCTGCCAGGAGCCTGCTCCAGTGTGGGCTTCCCACAGAGTCACAGCCTCCTTTGGGCACCCATCTGCTCTGGTGTGGGGTCCTCCAAGGGCTGCAGGTGGATCTGTGCATCTCCATGCACCTCCAAGGGCTGC
>PYHW01010703.1:4568074-4581082 GCA_013186435.1 Turdus rufiventris
CTGCAGGGGAACAATCTCTGCTTTGGCACCTGGAGCACCTTCTCCCCTTCTTCTCCACTGACCTTGGTATCTGAAAAACTATTTCCCTCACATATTTTCACTCCTCTCTGTGGCTTCAGTTGTGCAACAACTTTGTCCCCTTCTTATAGACATTACCACAGCAGTGCTGCCTCCATTGCTGATGGACTCGGCCTTGGCCAGCAGTGGGTTCCTCTTGGAGCTGGCTGGCATTGGTTCTGTTGGACATGGGGGAAGCATCTGGTAGCTTCTCACAGAAGCCACACTTGTAGCCCCTTCCACTACCAAAACTTTGATGTGCAAACTCAATACACTGAAATATAAAAAAATTGTTTTACTGTCCAGTTTTCTATGTTTCACTGGAGCAATGAAGTGAGAAACATCAGTTTAATATTTGCTTCCTGTGCAATGCACCAAATTAGTAGAATTGAAAATTTTTGGGAAAGGACAGCTAGGATAATTAAAGTCATGAACAGGCTTAAGTATGAGAAATGTATTTATAGAGCAGTGAATGCCATGGAAAATAAGCGAACATGAGGAAAGAGGAAAGACAATTATGTTAGTCATCAATAATTTGAATAGAATGAATACCATAAAGACTGAATCTGATCAGCTATTCATGGTATCCTCCAATAAAAGAATTTTTTAACAAGCTTCAATAGAAGCTAAAAGGTATTTCTGAAAGTGATGAATTTATTCTGCGATTTGTAACTAAGTTGTAATTAACCTGCCACAGGGTTGCAGATTTCTAGTAGAAGATAGAGTTGACAAAAATCACTGGAAAAAGACATGGAAGAAGAGTCTATCTGTGATAAATAAATACCAAGGTAAGATTCTCTAAGGAATCATCTAACCCAAAACCCAGTTGAAGCAGGGAGAGCATTTCTGGAAATTTACCTTCTTGCATCTCCTGCTCTGATAGTCTCCTTTGGGAATTATTTATGGATGTCTAAGTAGGCATTGCTCTGACCTGTGAGAGACGATCCTAATTGGAATTTGGTTCAAGGCAGAATCTAGGATAGAAAACATACAAGAAAAACTCAAAACACTTGAATTTCTTAGATCTCTAGTAGGCCTCAGATAAAAAGCACTTCTAGAGGGTACAAAATATAGAGATACTGAGCTTATTTCCAAGCAGTTTTCTGTTTTGGCTAAATTACACCATCCGTTATCAGCTAAAATAATGCAATACAATAATTATCCTATGGGTCAATGTCATAATCTGGTCATTCAAATCATTTGAATCGTCCCTCTGCCCAAATTTAGCTGCAGATGAGATCATATAACAAAGTCAATAGTACAGATTTTTATTAATAGTAAATGTGAGGTAGAGATAGAAAAAAATAGGGAAAAGAAAGAGAAGGAGTGAGAGTAGTAAGTACTTAGTCATCACCAACTGGAGTCCTCAAGGCTTGAAATTTTGACATCTGTTGGTCAAAGTGCAATTGTAGACCTGTCAAGTTCTTGGGAACCCCATCACTGTGGTGGACAAAACCCATGAAGCTGAAGGTCTGATGGGTTCATATTTACCAAGGTTCACGTGGCAACCCCCAGGTATCTGCTGTGTGGCTGGGAGTTTCACACTGTATGCTGTGGATCATGAAGCGCCTGAATGATGAAATGACACTTCAGGAGTTTTTGACACCTGCTAAGATGTTACAGCTGCCTGTTACATCCCCAGCAGGGGAGTTATGACATCTGAGTTCACTTGATTGAGGACAAGAGACAGTACCCACCCTGCGAGGTTTGCCTTATCTCCTTCAATAGCCACCTGCAGCCTGTAGGGCTGTGCTCACCTCTCCACCTGGTGCTTTGCACCCTCAATGTCTGAGCCAGCATTCCAGTTTCTCTTCCAGTATCACTTCTTCTTCCAGTATACATTCTTCTTCCCAGACCTAGAACCACCTTTATCTTATCTCAAGTTCTTGGCACAGTCCAAATTATAGTTAGTAGGCAAATTCAGCAAGGGGTGGGCTTTGGTGGCTGCAGATGAGCAGCTGCTTCTTTGCAGTTCACTACAGTGGGCACAAGGCTTAAGATGATGATAATGATGTTTAAGCCATTAACCATTTCAAACTCTCACAGTCAACCAATACAATTAGGTAATTAGGTACAATCTATCACAATAATTATCAGTTCTGTAGTGACCTCTACTTTCTTTGACCCTTCAAAGAAAGGAAATGTGATGGAAGCTGTATGATATGCTCACAGTAGGGGAAATAGCTGGTTTTTATCATACAAGAGCCACTGTGTTAATTATGCATCGACTGTCTAAAGGGATGTTTATGCCATGGAAGAAGACATTAAAATTCTCTGTTAGATTAGAAATAACTGTATGAGACAGGCATTAACACATTATGAAAGTGTGTACAGACTAATTAAAATTATAGGAATGTACTCATGTATTTGTAATATAATGTGAAAAGATTTTTTTGTCTTAATAATTTAAAAATGAAGAGAAATAGTGAAACCTATGCTCTAACTTTTCAACTTGAAATTAAAATAATCTACAGAGAAAGCTACTTTTCTCAGTTGTAAATAATTGAAGTAGGATATTTTTCTGAAAGCAAGGCTACTTGTAAGATCTCTCTAAAAGGCTAGAAAATTATAACATCTTAGATGAAAAATATTTTAAATTTCCAACACCAAAGCTTTCCAGTTAAGAATTTTCTTTGTCAGATTTCTGCCCTCTAGGCTGCTTGCGCAGGCCTGGGTTTTGCAAGGTATCCTGACTGCACAGAGCACCTCGATGAATCAAGTACATAAGAAGAGGCATGAACTGCATTAATGACTGCTTCAGAACATGCTATCACTTCAAAGTGCAGGCAACCTTGCTTTCCCTCCCACACCAGATGACATATCATAAAGCAAAACTTAAAAACACTATTGATGAAAGCACCATTTTATATCTCTATGATTTTTTCCCATTAATTTACTTTTATTCCTTGGGGACAGCTGCCTAGATCACAGTCCTCCATAGGAGCAGCGCTGTCATGACTTCAAAAGTAGTCAGGAAGCTTTGAACTTTAGAAACAGTTATTTCCTTCCTAGGATACCATGAACAAAGATTAAAGAACTAACAAATTATTAGAATTTATAGCACTTATTACAGGTTCATAGAAAAATAAGATTTTTTCAAGTATGGAATACTATAGCAAAACAAAGTTGATCTACATACTGACATTCTGAACAATGAACTTCTAATTATACGTACACAAACACATCCACAATGTTATGATTCAATGCTTTCTCCATCTTCCTTCTGCTCTGGGTGACAAAGCTCATAAGGAAGGAGAAAACTCACCATCTTACAGTATTTAACCTCTTCTTAAATTCATTACTTATCCTTTTCTGTCTTGAAGACTTGCCAACACATATGAATGTGAACAAAGCTAAGGAAAAGTGATGTGTTTGTCAAAGCAGTGTTATTTCTGCAGAATGCCTTCTTGCCATGAATGGATATAATTGCCCTCACCAAACTGTTATGATCCAATTATTAAAATTATTAGAGAGATGCTTCTGCCTGAATTAAAGTGCAAACAAGACCATAGGCTGAAGTCAATAATATGGACTTTATTTAACAGTAAATGTAATGTAGAGAGACAAAGAGATAGAAAGGAAGAGAGAAAGAGGAGTGGGGAGACAGAGAGACAGAGACAGATTAAATAGAAAATATCCCCACTCCATGGATCCCAATTGGCATCCTGTTGATCCTTTTCTTCTGATCTTCTTGGTGATGAGGGTCCTGCAAAACACAGAATTCAATGGATTAATATGATATTTGGGCCTGTTAGGAATGGCCAGGTACCTCCCTGGCAGGGGGCAAGTTTGACATTCTTGCAGCAGACTCTGGATCTGCCACATCATTTGCATCACGAGCAGTGCTCTGCTGCAAGGCCTCAGGAATGAGTCTGAGGGAGGTGCTTCAGGGGTCCTTGATGAGTTGTGATACCTCTTCAGCTGCCTCTCGTGAATTTTCCATGTGTACATGGCCTTCTCTTGGGGGAAAGGAGAATTACAACTGATAATACACACAAACAGGTTTACATTCTGCACTGACTTCCTCTTTTCATTTCCCTTGAGAGTGGGACTCAGTCTCATCTTGACTGTCTGAGTGGTGAGGATCTATGCTAATCATCTAGATCTGTTGGAAGACAGTAGGAGAAGACGAACTTCTATGAGGAATTGGTTTAGGTGATAAACAAATGGTTCAGGTGATAAAGACAGCTTTGTAAGACCTGTCTCCATCGACTGAGGGAATCTACTTAGGTCAATGGTGGCTAACTTGGAATAGACAGTCTTTTTGGTGTCTAAAGTAAAGAGAGATAGATTCCATCCTAAATATAGATTTTGTCACTTAATGCTACATTAAACAGTCTGTGGTTAGAAGTGCAGGAGTTAGAAACCATTACCTCTCTGACCAGTCACATGGAAGATGCTTGACCCCAGTGACACAAAGAGGAGTTTGTTGCTTTGTCAAACATTAATCTATATTTGCCAGTACCACCATAGCTACTGTTCTCCTTTGTGCTCAAGGACACTTTGACATTAACGTATGACTGACTCTAATGCAAACCTCAGACTACCAAACCATGATAGTAGGGATTAATGGATTCATGGGCCTTGCTTTTCAGCTGTTTTAGGGAAAAATTAACAGGGAGATATTGCAGGTAATTTCCCCATTTGTATTCAATCCAATTTGTACTGCTGAACCAAGCATAAACAAAGAATGCAATTATAATTATAATTTAATCATAGAATCATTTCGGTTAGAAAAGAACTTTAAGTCCAACTGTTAACCCAACGCTGCCAAGCCCACCACTAAACCATACCTCTAAGTTCCACAGTGACACATCTTTTAAACCTCTTCAAAGAGGCAGACCATTCCAGTTCTTGATCATGCATTGAACTACGCTTGTTTTGATGATTTTGAACCTGTAAGACACCTCAATTGTGCAAGCAAAATCTTGTCCATTCTAAAGAAGACAGGAAAAATTGCATAAATGCATTTTTAAGACAGACCAAATTGTTACACTTTTCATTGTGGCTAGTGCTTCCATACTTCATCAATGTTGAAGAATTCAGTGAGACTCCTCAGATATATTCAGCCTTTAAACTGTCATAAATGAAAAAGTTACTGCTCTTCCTTGAGAGCTTAAATATGCCTTTTCAACATAATTTCATCCCTATCTGGCTTAATTCAGAGATACCTCACTGATAGTGGCCAGGTCTTGGGAAAGGTCAAGATAATCTATAATTACATACAAGGAAAAGAGAAAGGGAAGCTGGCTGTCCTAATTAGAGCAACACAGTAGCAAGCCATTGGTATTTTTATTTTCACTGCATATGTCATAGGTTTCAAAGGAAAGACAGCAGGACTGTGTGGTACCTTACAAGGCACAGCCTCAGGATATGTGAGCAATGCTTCAGATTTGGCTTTCTTTGTAAATTAGGAGAGAAAATAATGCTTCTCAAGGATGTGTACCTTTTTGTTCTCTTCCTCACCCACATCAGTACTTAGTCTTGTCATTCTCAAGGGTGAGCAGCTTTAAGGATTTGATTTACAGTTTTGCATTTTGATTGTCACCCACTGAAGTAACAGAAGTACCATGACAAGCTCAAGTGTGTGAAATGACTGAAAGTAGTAGAAGCAGAGTTGTCTGCCTCTGAAGCACTAACTTGTGGAATCCTTTTTATTGACCTGCTAGATGATGCAAAGTTTAATAGTTTTGTGCTTTGCTTTGCTTATCTGAGCAATGCTTACATCTTTTGCAACTGTGTTGAGCTCCAGAGGAGATACCTCCATTTAAGAGATGTCATCTGAAGTTTTAATTTCTTTTGGAAGATTCCACCTTACCTATATTATCTCAATTTCCTTATCTTGTCTTGTTTTTCAGCGACATAAAGTATTTGATCCTTACACAATTTAATACACTGGAGAATACGAAGTATTCTCCTGTAAATCTGCCTTAAGTCTGCACTCAAGGGCTCTGCACAATTTACCCCATTCCTGCGTGCTTTTGAATCAGTATTGCTTTGGTATAAATTCAAAGCAAAGCACCCGCACACCAACTTATTTTATGAGTATCCTTTTATCACAAACAAGCTTGATTTCTTTTTTCCCAGTTTTCCTTAATATAGGCAGCAGCAACAACTTCTTATGAGTTTCATGAACCTGAAAGATCCCCTTGGATTTCTTCCAGGAGGCAAGGACATATCCAAAGAAAGCATCAAATTCTATCTGAGTTTGTTGCTATCTAGCACAGAGCCAAATTTCTATTTAATGTAAGTAAATGGTTGAGTCCAATGGCACCAAGACTTATCCTATATAGCTCAGAATTATCTCTTAGAGTATTCCTTGCAGCCAACAGAAGCATGAAAGAGTTATTCAAATTTCCTCTTTCAAACTTGCTTCATAATGAATTGGTTATTATAGAATCTCTTCTACAAGAATAGAAAGGAACCATTCCACACCACTGAAAGCTTTTTCTTTCTATTGGTGTGCAAATGCATTCAGAAATATACATACATTTCATTGTTTTCTGAAATAATGTTTCTTGTTTGGAAAACAATTTTGTGGTCTTCGATGATTTGTTTCACAGAATCACAGAATGAGTCAGAGTGGAAGAGACCACAGGGGGACATCTGGTCCAACCTCCTTGCTCAAGCAGGGTCATCCCAGAGCACAGGACACAGGCTTGTGTCCAGATGGTTCTTGAATGTCTCCAGTGAGGGAGACTCTATATCTCTCTGAGCATTCTCTTCCAGTGTATGGTCACCCACACAATAAAGTTTGGTGGAATTTTCCGTGCATCAGTTTCTGCCTGCTGTTTCTGGTCCTATTGCTTGGCATCACTTAGGAGTGCCTGACTTCATCCTCTTAACACCCTCCCTTCTGGTATTTATAGACACTGTCCCACCTCAGCTGTCTCACCTCAGTGCTGAACAGACACAGCTCACTCAGCCTTTTCTTGTAATACAGGTGCTCCAGTCCCTTAACCATCTTTGCAGCCTTCTTCTGGGCTCACTACAGGAGCTCCATGTCTCTTTTGCACTGAGGAGCTCCCAGCTGGACACATTACTCCAGATGCAGCCTCCCTTCACCTTAACTCATGCTGTTGTCATTAGGATGAAAAAATATACACACAGAAAGATTTAAAATTCCCTATTTCTCACACATCAAATTTTAACCGAGACAGAACTAATTATGCAAAAGATGTTGTACCATACCCATGGCTAAAAATACAGTAGATAAAAAAGTCAAAGTGATATCACACACATTTTTTGGTGTTTAGACAGGCAACAGATTTTTATAAGTCTCTTTGGACAAGGCAACCAATTTGAATTGTAAAAATATACAGAGTTACCTTTTCTACCTAATTAATAATTTCAACTCCTGGGAAATGAGACAGAGGCTTTTCCTGCATCTATATTCCCTGCATCTTGTATATTAATTTCTACCACAGCTATGTTTAAGGATGAATCCTTCAAACTGCTGTCCTGTAGCATGGTGCTCTACTGGTACTTCTCTTATTACTGCAAGCCAACTCTATAAATGTTTTATAATCCTTTCTTCTTCAGCAAAAGCAGGAAGTTAAATTGTGCCTGGGAAAGCCACTGTGTAGGCTGACCTCTAAAGAATGTAGGAGAGGAGCATCCTCACAGTGGTACCACCAGAGACAGGATTATGAACAGCAAAAGGAAAACCAGAATGTTTACCTTACAAGAAACCAGTAATCACTTTTAGAGTCTAAAATTCAATTATGAAAAAGTGTAAGTCAATGACTGGCTATACAGAGAATTCTAAATCTGAAGTTAAAGCTTTTGTCTTGCCCAGGTGAATTCTGGGCCTAATTGTTGATGGTTATGAAAACACTGTTCAAAATGCCATGAATTATTTAAAACATTTTTTTTTTTTTTTTTTTGCAGCAAGAAAGCCAGAAGCAAGAGTTTCCCAATTGCTTTTGCAATTTTCCATGAAGCACATCTGACTTTTTCAGGAGATACATAAGGTGATAAATTTTACTGTTTCTGAATTTCCAGTGCCCTTTTATATCTGGAATGAGATTTCCATACCCCTTAACCAAGAAAGGTGCTGCTATATGGCTTAAGCTTTAAAACTGGAAATTCTGAATTAGCTTGATTATATCATCTCTAGTTTTGGAGGTGGTGCTGTGCTGCTTTGCTCTTCTAGGTGAAGCTTAGCCCCAACCACTGAAGAAGCCTCTTCTAGCTTTACTGAGTACAGCCTCAGTGTCAGTATGACAAGGTCTCACCATTGTGCAGACATCTGAATTCTGCAAGAAATCCAAACCAAAGTTCCCCTGATGTAACTCTATCCTGCTGTGGTAGGGAGAAACAGCAAACAATTCTTCCAGTGCCTTGGGAGCAGACCTGGCATCGATCACTTGCTCACTTCCTAATCAGCTGCGAATAGATCCCCTTTCACAAGATGAGTAAAGAAGTGGAAAGACGTACATTAAACACATTCTGGGAACAAGGTGTGTGTCAGACAAGGCTGCAAAAAGCTAAACTTTGTTTCCCAGTAGTCTTCTGAGAATGTACATTAAAAGTATGCTACAGGCAGCTCTGAAACTTGTCCAGAAACAATTTACAGCATCTCAGCCCACAGGGAGAGAAGACAGTGAAGAAAAAAGTCTCTGCACTGCATGAAGATAGGATGACTCTGACTGTATCATGCTAAAAATATGGGTAAAGCTGTAAAAAGACAGTACTTAAAAATTAACTTTTTTACCTGTAAAAACTAGAATTGCTTGCAGAACATCAGCGTCATTAGAATGGACATTCACTGTACAGGTGTAGCAAATAACCTGTGATTCCCTGAATCGAGCAAAAAGAATGAAGGCTGGATAGTAAAAATTAGATAGTCTTCAGTGAGGTTTTTCATTATGAGGAAGATTTGACAGTGCAAAAACCTGCATTCATTATATGAAATGGAATGAAAAAGTAATTGAGTGACAAAAATAATTTTATTGTTGTACAAAAAAAAAAAATAATAGGAAAACATGAAATCAATGCTTTGACAATGTTGGCATTTTTTACCAACCTCAATACATCATTGTTAACCATTTAGGATGAGAAAAAAGTTACATCAATTTAGACCATCAGTTTGTCATCACACATTTTTTCCAAGGGATGGGAGGCATTCTGTCAGGTCTTTCGTTCTGCCATTCTTCTACTGATTTAGATTCACTTTCTTTCAGATTGTATTCTCATATTTGAAGCCTTTTATATAAGGAATCAAATAAGGGACCCTCCTCTGCTTTTCCAAAAATAGTGTCCAGGAGCAAGGGAATGGAGCATGTGCAAATATATTTGTGAATTCATTCATTGCTCTGTGAAGCTGAGGCGTATATCCTCAGTGGATATATTTTTCTATAAATTTTGAAAAGGATAATAGTTTGTCCTTTTTTTCTTGTTTACTTCTTAGCTTCTCATCAAATAGTTATTGAAATGAGCAACTAAGGATCCATTTCACAAACAGATTTCCTTTTGACTTCTTTCATGGTCATTTGAAGTTTTTTTGCGTGAAGACTTTGGCTCTCTAGAAAGTAGTGTGCAAGTTATAATTTCATTTTCAGTAACTCTGATGTTCTTCACTTGTTGAAGTTGTCTCATGATCTTAATATCTATCCTCTTTATTTTTTATATACTTATCATATAATCAAAAGTAATGGTCCAAACTCAAATTTCTTGAAGACACATTGCTAGCTAGTGTAGCATTACTTTAAGCTACACTGATTACATTTACCTCATTCTCAAGTATCAGATACAATTTTAAACTAATGATTTCAGAGTCTGTAGGATAAAATGCAAAAGACATAAAGGCAATGAAAGAGATAATTATATTTATACTGAGGCTGAGTGGGCATGTAAATAATTTTACAAACATGTGGCATACACAGGAGATCTTCCAATCAGAGCCTGATCTTTTCAGGCAGGGTTCTGGTGAATTTATTTTTAATCTATTTGGCTTTTTAATTTGGTCTTGAGTGCTATTTATCTAATTTCATGCAATTAGCAGAGGTGCTTATGTTAGGATTATGACCACCCTAGGCTCCTTTAATAGTCAATGGAAAAAAATAAATTCCTCTGGACTACATTTTAGCTCATCAGACTTTACAGTTTTCCTTTAGATCAGCCTCTTCCTCTGTCTTCCTAGCAATGGAGGGGGTCTGAGGAGACAATAATCCTGTCTCCCCAGTGCTTTACTGCAGTGGAGTTGCCCCAGGCTCCTCACAGAAGTGGGAACTTGTCCAAGCTTGATGGAAATTGTCCAAAAATAACATCAGAGTAAATATCCAAAGTCTAAAATTGACCTCCTTGGAAGAAATAACCTTATTTTAGTCTGTGATTTGCACGTACACCATTCTAAAAACCATTCTTGAGTTAGAAACACCCTAAGTTATGTTGCAATTATTATTTTGGTAATGAAAAAAGGTGAAAATCACCATACTTCTTCTCTCTACAAGATTTTGTCATTTGCCGAGTAAATGTCAAGTTCTGTCAGTGTAATGGTAAAATAGTAGCTGTAAAAGTTACAAAGTAAACAGATCCAGTGTGAGTAACCTTGTAATAATTCTTGGACCTACTAAGCTTTTTACCAAGTTGCAGGAGCCTGAAAGTATCTCACCACCTTTTCCCTTGCTTTATTTCTGTTTTATCAAGGAAGGAATTCAAAACCCCCTTCTCAGGTTCTAAATGTTTCATTATCTCTTCACACTTTTGCTACTTGCTCCCCCAATGTCTCACTCGGTTGGTGAGAACCCAGCCTATTTTGTCCTCTCCATTTGACTGCACACATCAAGAAGAGACAGTGATTTCTCTAACTTGTCATATTAACATTTACAAATGCAAACATTTGCATTTTTGTTTCTTATTTTTAGGTAACTATCCAAGTGTAAATAAATCACTACTCAAGTTCGTGCTCTGAGAAGACAGAAATCCATTAGGGATGTTTCCCTTTATAACAAGAGGGTAAATAGTGCTGTGTAGAGACTTCAGCACTTGACAAGAAAAGACTAGCCCTTTCCTAACGTAATTCCTTCTAGTGTGGACTTTGAAACCATTTTAATTTTTGTTAAATATATACCTAGAATTTTCACATCTACCTGCCAAAAAATAAAACTCTTTCTGTCCTGCTTCCACCTGTTTACACATTTCTCTTTCATCTGTTTATGCTGCATTATTTTTCCTAATATTTTGCCTCATATGTTCTTGTCTTTTCTGCACCTTATCTGGTAGATAGGTGTGTCTGATATCTAAGACAAAATATTCAATAATTAAAAATAAACAAACAAACTAAACTAACTAGAAAACTAAACCAAGCCACAAAGACAATAAAAACAGAACACCCAAAAACCTCAATGCCCAGAAAATCACTTTCCTCCCCTAAAACAGCTTTTTATTCGTGGTTATGCTCATTCTGTTTTCCCTACCCACCCCATGACGTCCATCCAGATTCCCCTTGCTCCAGTTTGGATAAAATGGTTGTGCAATCCTTGCAAGAAAAAAATGTACTGTAAAAATCCACAGAAGATGGGTATAGAAGTTGAGCAGGATGAACAACCCCACTTCATCCCTTTTTGTGTCTCTGCACTCAGTACTCATTCTAACTGGTTCTACAGAAGCAGAAATGTTTAGGCTATGGGAAGAGCTTAAGTCCTTTCCAAAACCAGCAAAGACAGAGTAATTGAAGAAATACACTTGTAATTTTCTGTGGTTGAGATAAGACTGGCCATAAGCATTTAATTCAAGAAACATCAAATTAACTCCTATTCAAATTTTTATCATTTCATTAATTTTCTCTTGCAGCAATTTTGCTATCTTTTGGAACAGACAGATTTTGGTCTCCGTAAGATTAATTTATTTCTACAATAACACTAATTAAAATATTAATCCATATTAGAGTTCTGTTCCTCATGGTAGAAACTCCTTTGCTTTTGATGGCAAGCTATTTGTGACTACTTGGGTATCTGACAGAGTTTGCACTTTCACATATTTGAAATTCATTCCCTTGACATGAGTCTTATGCATATTTTTTTGAACTCAGTTGGTCTTACTCATCTCTCATCTGGTCTATGGATAAATTAGCAATAGATCATGATAGAAGCAGAAAAATACATACCATAAAGAGCATAAATTTACATCGCATGGTTAATATTCAGGAACAATAAGTAAATTGTGTCAAAGAAGTAAGAAGTAGAAAAAAAATTTGGCCTCTACAAGGAAATTTTATCCTTCCAATATTGCTTTCAGCACTGATTTTTGCAGATAGTACCTCAGAAGATGGAGACAGATTTTCCTTCTCATTTATCTCAGAATTATATTCCCATATTAAACAAAAATGTTCAAAGGAAGATTATGGGCTTCATTGGGTTTACAGTGATGCAAAACTCTCTAAACCTGCAGCATAAATTCCCAGCAGCAGTTATGATTAGTCAGGGTGGTGTCCTGACAAGTAAAATGCCCGATGGTCTCCTGTTGCAACCACACAGCTAACAAATTCTGACTTTGTTTCACTCAGACATCCTATATAAGGTTTTCCTTCAAAATGTCATGTGGCTTTTTTCCACTTGTCTTGAGCAATACTATGGCTTAAAGTGTAGAGATATTGAAAGAAGCTGCTGATCCTGTTATACCAATATTTAAATGCTGTTAGAGTAATTTCACGATTGTAAGCCGCACCATTTTGACTAAAATTTTGGTCTGAACCCAAAGTGTGGCTTGTAATCAAGTGCGGCTTATATATGGACAAAGAACGAAAAGTTGCTGTTTTAGTTTGGAGGACAGGTGTCTGCTGAGAAAGGCAGGAGCTTCTCTTTGAAATGGAGAATGTAACCCCCTCCCTCCAAATTATTATAATTTTGAAATCAAGGAGATCTCAGGCAAAGATATGGGAATTAGGAATAACAGTTCTTTTCTAGGGAAATTAAAATAGAAATACAGTACTACAAAGAAACAAATTCC
>PYHW01010703.1:4581259-4595784 GCA_013186435.1 Turdus rufiventris
AATGGCCATGAGCAGAAAATGACTCCCTGGAGGAAGGATGGGTTGTGAAAAGATAAAGAACAATGCCCAGCCTGGTTTCAATGGATGGTCCATTAGCAGAATATCTACCATTGAGATAAGGATCACTGGCCCCACCCTCAACAGATAGTGATAGAACAGGTATCTTTTATCACACTCTGTATTGTAATGTGAGGCTTATAATCAGGTATGGTTTATATATGGACAAAGAATGAAAAGTTGCTGACACCCGGAAGTGCAGCTTATAATTGGTGCTGTTTATAATCGTGAAATTACTGTATTTGAATCACAGTCAGAATCTCATTTGGTTGATTTATACAGGTTTGGTCCCAAGGCATCTTCACCTTCTCCCTCAGTGGGGGTTGCTGGAAACATTTATTTTCATAAGGAATCACCTCCTTTGTACAGCAGCTGAGGAACAATGTTGAACTAAGGCCAGATAGGAAAACAAACAACAGAGAGCAACACACCTGAATAAGCTGAAAATGATCGTCTGTCTTGCCATGACAGAGAATGGCAGTCAGTCAAGAGGGAATGGACACAGTTCCACGGTAGTTTAACTCCGGGTTTAACACGGGGCTGTTTCTGTGTGGGAAGTTACCAGCACCTAAATAACACCTGATCAATACTGGTAAGGTCAGCAGTGTCTAAAGAATACTTTCTAGATCTTAGACTTAAGACTCAGGATCTCTGTCCATGAGAAGTCAACACTGCTTTGTTCTTCACTACTTTCATCACACTAAGTTTTTAATGGTTCAAAAATCTAACTGCTATGAGTTCCTCCAGAAAATTATTCCAAAGACTAATGTCCACCAGGCTGAAGGGTCTCTGCGATCTGTCATTTTTGTCCCTGCTGATATTTTTCTTTTTCAGTTTAAAGAGGAAGAGTAATGGCTGAATTACTTTACTACCTTATGTATGCATTTTTTGTAGCTCATTTCTACTGCCTTGAAGAAGCCTTTTGGCACCCTTAAGTAGCAGGAAAGAAAATATTTGCAGCCATTAACAAATGCAGCATTTAATGATATTATAAGCCTGCCTGATCAGAGCCCTTTACTGGATATTGGATTGCTTGTTGAAAGCCAATTTTGCAACAAAATAAACACTGGCATGACATAAATTTCACTGGTTTAGTTTTCAGATGTAGTTATATGCCGTATTACTCCTCAGGGGTGAAAAACATAATGTGTGCAAATGAATTTAGATACACAGCAACTGATTTTCCAGTGACGATATAATTAAGGCTATAAAAGACAGCCTATATGTAACAGCTACTGTGGGAGGCCCTCAAATGCTCATATACACACAACAACTATATTTTTTTCTTATTTTGCTGTAACACTTGTCTTTTTGTAAAACAAGTAAATTATAGAGTGTCTAAAAAACTTCTAAAAGACTGAGAAGCACAATAATTAGACCACTGACTAAAATTTTACATTAGAGAAAAATGAACATTGCTAAATCAAAATACATCCTCTTTGTTTTCTATAAGGTCTTGTTCTCAGTACAGGTACATGTACGTCATGGGAACAAAGTGAGTAGTTTTAGCGCTTGAGCTTTCAGTTCTTTTCAAGATGATCACCTGTTTTCCTAAACAAGTGCTAATTAGAGTCCCTCTGGCTCCTGTACAAAATCTTCATCCACTGTTGCTTCACTTGGGATTAAAACAGTTGCAAGGCAGCACAATGCGTTATTTTCTTTTGTACCAAGGGAGGTTTCATTGCCTGGCATTTTTTTTACTGCAACCAGAGGAATCGACAGAGGAAGTGTTGCAATTAGAAACACCCCTGAACTTTCTGTTCTCCTTGTTCAGCTGAGAAAGCAGAAGTGATGGTGGCTTTATAGCAGTAGGTCAGAGACAGAGAAATCCTGAGGAGTGTAAGCATGGAAGTGGAAGGGGAGGGGATTAAGATACCCAAGCACCAGGAGATGAGCTCCATCACTGAAAAGAAAGCTGAGCTATTTTACAATACATTTTGGAATCTATGAATAAGAATGTTTTAACAATTACTTTAAACATGTACAATAGATAAATATTAATAAATTGAACTTCCCTCTTCAGTGTAAAGTGGAGAACTATTTAAGCAGATATTTGGAGCTTCTTTTTACTCCAGTTTTACATGTAAAATTTTATAGATTTCTCTGAGATTTTTTTTTTCTTTAAAAAAAAAGGAAAGAAATGTTCTTGAAAAAAATGAGAACAACAGGAAAGAACAGAGAATACAGGTAAGACATAAAGTTACAAAATAAAAAGAGAAAAATAAAAAAGGCACAGTTATGAATATAAGAAAAAGAAGGTTAGAATGGTAAATGGAAGGTTATCACTTACCTAGAGACAAGTGATCCCCCTTGTCCTCATTATTACTTCCATACACCTCTAAAAGTTATTTATTATATAACATACTATAGAATAATATCATTGTGATGAAGGCTATACCTGAAAAGGCTAGATTCTTTTAACTATTCTCCCTAAAAACAAGCAACATACTTGGACCACCAGTTTATTTTCCACCTGAAATTTTTCTTCTAGCCATTACCTTGTGGTTTTGTATTTGGGATTTGCATTTCTTTTGTTTGTTTGTTTGTTTGTTTGTTTGTAATACAAATTGCTGCTATTCCAGGAGGGTTAGGCTTTGACTCCTCACGTGGCTCAGCACTGACTGATTACTCTGAGTTTAGATGATGCAGCTGTCCATAGAAAAAGTGATAATCTCAGCTGCTCAGGGAGGCAAAGGCTGTAGCTCTGTTTCTAACTTACAGCAATAGACTGTGTTTCTTATATTTTGAAAAAAATAGATATATTAATTGCGCTTGGCTAGTCATAGTGCTGATCACTGGCTTCTAAATACATTAATAACACAAGCAATTGCTACACAGTTATGTATAAGATTACTAAGCAATAAAACCATAGTAGAGAGTAAACCTCAAAGAGAGACCTAAAACACATATAATATTAAATAATGACAACTGAGGTCAGAAAGCATACTCCATCTGTTCAAAGACATCTTCATTGACTCATTGCAACAGTGATGTGATCATTCATAGCACCTCACACTGATCAATACCAGAAGTTACAGATGAAGTACTGAAGTGCTATTAGTTGCATTTAATATGTATGTATGCTTTTACCAGACAGACACAGATTCCCAACTGCAGTGGGTTTGGTCTTTACTTGCAGTTAACAAGATGCTTTCCTGTCCTGTTTATCCTCCTTAGCTATTTTTAGAAGCATTTCACACTTACTCATGCAGAGCTCATCAATGTGTGAAATTAAAGTATGAACTGATCAGTATGTGAAAGCGAGGTTCATAGAGTTAATTTATGAATAAATTATGCCAGGGATCCTGAATATATTTAAGGAAGGCTGTGCCACCTGCTAAAATGAGCTGTTACTACTACACTGATGTCTGAAATCAGAATGGTTGCAAGTAAAGTCTGGCTGGAATCTACTGAGGTGGGATAAATATCATTAAGTTGCTAAATATAGGCAGTTAATTGTGTTTTGGTGGGATGATAAATATAAAATCATTACTTAAACATGAAAGGCAGAATTGCAAAAACTCAGTTTCTACTCTCTAAGATGTACAACTTAAAGCTAATGTTTCAAGCTGTAGATATGGTTTACAAGTAAACTGTATTTTTTTGCCGATGTTATTGAAATGAAAAGTTCCATGTATACTTCTGGTGCCTGTGTGTTAGGAATGTAAGTGCTTTAGCTGTTCAAAAGAAGCTATTTTGGAATACATAAAAATTTGATATAAACTCTTAAATTAGTCTCATGCTCCAAAATGAACTGGATCAATTTCTTGAAGTTTGGACTCAAAGATACTGTGAACAACACACAGAGTTAGGTGTAAAATCAAATGAAGAATGATAATAGCATGGAAGAATACTAAAGATAAATGCTCTGTCAGACCTGCAATCCCCTGGAAACTCAAAGCATCCCAGAAAGATTTAATCTTTATACAGGGCACTTGTAGGAAAGCAAATGGAATGTAGCCTTATTTCTGATAATGGAAGGTTCTGGTACACTCAATGCATCTAGACAGATAATTGTGTTTGTCAAACCAATTTTGCAGGAGAAGGGATATGCAGCATACTAATGTCTCATGTGATTGATAGTATATCTACTCTCCACTTTCAAACAGAGTGGTGGTGGGTTTTGATAGCATATTTTACAGCACTGGATAGAAAGTATTATGTGTACACACTGATGAAAAAAATAAGATAAGTTTGGTCTTTTCATCCTCAAAATATCTAAAAGAAGAGAATTGCTTTCTCTTCTGAGCTGTTCCGTGAGTATTTGACCAGCAGAACATGTTAAGGGATAAAGTTGTGAGAAAAGTGGAAGTTTAGATGTAGATATTTTCGTATTAAATTATGATAAATTTAAAAACATTACAATTTTTAAATGGTCACATGAGTTTAAAACCGTGGTTCTAAGTCTACAAATAACTGTATGAAGATGGAGCTATGGGCCTCCCTAAAAACTGCCAGGAAGCTGGGATATACACTCAAGCTCACCTTCTAAAACTGATGGAAACTACTTCAGGGTTTAGAAATACTGAACAGAAACATTACCTTTGCAATTTTTGTAGTTTTGTGTGTCACAACAGTTGTGCACCTCCACTAAAACCGATTTGTGATTAAATCATCTAAGAGAAAAATAAAGCAGTTATTTCTCAGGTTAGACTATGGAATTTCACCTCATTGTGAGTTGCAAACATTTTTAATTCTCAAAAAAATTGCAAATTTCCTCAGACATTTGAGTGACTCTAAGAATAAACTACATTTGCTTTTTCAGCTATAAAAATATCTTAGCTTTTTCAAGTTATTCCAGGGTAATGTTTTAAATATTAAATTAGCCTCACTTCAATGGTTTCCACAGCTCCCTTTCAGCATTTTTTTTTCCAAATAATACTACATGTTATAATTCTGAGTTCTTTGAAGGCAAGATTTACTTTTGTACTTCCTAAATGAAGCAAAATGTTTGGCTCCAAATACATAAAGAATGGAAATTATATATTGTGCCAATTCACAGTTGTTCATCACTATTTTAGTTGATGAGACATCAAATTAATATTTTCTGATCTAATGTTGAACAGAAAATTTTTTTTTGAATGTGTGAAGTTATGTGCAAAAAAAAAAATTCTTATTTCAATAAAGTACTAATTTTCATGGTGGAAAATTGTCAAGGTAATAGCTTAGTTTAAACCTCTTCAAAAATGCTAGTATTTTTCAGAGGTGAAAAAAAAATGGGATATGGTTCCAAGAAATGCAACTAGGAAAGGATGAAATTAAGGAAATCTTGCGAAAAAAAATAAGGAGAAAAAAAAAAGCGTGAGAAGGTACTTTGTAACACAGATGTAAATTGTGATTAATGAAGCTTGGTACATTAGTGCACTAAAAAAAGACTTCCAATTTATGTCAGCTTGTCTGATCTGGTAAATTTGGATGCTGATTTTTAGCATGTCTGATAGTCCTCTCCAATTTTTCTAATCCAGTGGTTAGCTGTGCTTTGGCTGGAAGCAGGCGTGTCAGTTGTAAGGACACAGACACTTACACTTGCTTCTGCTGAGATTAAATTTATAATACCTTGTACTGTTGAAAGGAAGTTAAATGCTTTAACTTTATTTAAAAGTAGGCAGATGTCTAGAAATAAAAATGGAAATGTGATCAGCACTATTTGACTAAGTTGTATATATTTTACATTAAAAAACCAGTGTAATCCTCTGTGTATTATTATTGTTCCATGTATAAAAGTACAACCTGGTGCACAATTAAATCATACAAAAGTACATTAAAAGGTCTAATGCTGCCTTGTATGGCTTGTGAAGTAATGAACATTTTCAACTCACAGTCTCAGCCATTATAATGTTATTACACAGTCATTAAATTGAAGCTGTTATTCCACTGCTAAAACAACTGATCAATATCCATTACTATTCAGTGATGGCTGGAGCCAAAATGAGATTATATTGCAAATGAGCCGCAGACAAGGTAATGATTCCTCCATTTTGATATATTTAAAGGCATTCCCTAAAGCAGATAATTTTCTTGACACAGTACAACTTTTCCATCAAGTCAACAATCTAGGAAATTAAAAATGTTCTTCAGTTTAAAAAAGCCTTACATATTATGATTTATAACAAAACATTAGAGTTCTCAGCAGAGATAACCATTGCTGGATCAATGAAATTGTTTCTGTCTATTGGGTTTTACTCGTTAAAAGTGCTGTGCTATACAGACCCTGTGCCTTACCAAAGAAACAAACCAAATGATGGTTCTTTGAAGTCAGGATTTGTCTTGGAGTAGTTTACTTTGAAACTTGTCCAAAAACAAATAAATAAAGATGGGGAATACCTCATTAGAGGGATTTTAGTGTCTTGTTCCCATAAGACCCACAATAGTTTTCCCTTTTCTCATCACTTACGAAATCTGGCCAAAAATTTTCCAAGGTGTGGTTGAGTGGTTTCTCCAAGGCCCTGTCAGTCTCTGACTTGAGGGATCAATTTCTGTTATCATCTCTGTTATCTCTGTATTGTTACTTTTGTTAGTGTACCTGTGTGTTTATAAGTTATTATTATCTTAATTATTTCTATGTGGTAATGTATTCTCTGTTGTGTTCTTTTGTATTATTATTTTTACGCAGGTTTTTTCCCTTTTATGTTAACAGTTTATCCCCACAAGACAGACGTCCTTACATCCAGTATCCATATGTCCTTTATCTTCCATGTATCATTACAATATGCAGAATACAGGAGGTTTTCCAGTCTCTCCATCTTGCACCTCTTTTCAGCTGGTCCTGAAGATTCACTACTGAAGCAAAAGACTTCTCAAATTGTTAAACAGATTTGAAAAGTTTACTAATGTGTAGTATAATAAAGTAACAATACATATCTTATTACTTTATTTAAAGATCTTCCTTTTCCTCCTTGTTTTTTTGACAGATTTACTTCATTTTTTTTTTCCAAAGTGGATATCCATGGATATATGGACAAAATTATCAGTTTTCTTCAAACAACCCTTTTAGAACTAGATCTTCTGTTTCTTTTTAATTTATTTTGCTGTTATTTTGAATATATTTATAGAATATTAATAGCACTTTAGCCCTCATTAAGGAAGATCAGCTCAAAAAGAAATCTTTACTGTTGGTACTGTAATGAATGCTAGGAAGGAAAAAATCACCAGTAACTATGATAGGTTTATGTAGGTATTTACATACTAAATATAAATACTTGTTATGGCAGAAAGAATTTTTTTCAATTGGAAGTCTAATATATTACTTCCTTTTTACTTGTATATATTTGATATTCCTGCGAATATTACTGTTCTACAGCAAGGCTCTGAGCGAATTCTGACTTTCCAAAAGTTAGTGTCTCTGCAAATGTACAGAATGAGAGGTGGAGAAGTTTAGGTCTTTCACAGATAAAAATTAGTCTATTCTCTTTGCAGTCCTTCATAACCATAAAAGAGAGGCTGTGACTTAATTTTCCATAAACAGACACATTATCCACCTAAAATGTTGAGTAGAAAAAAAATTTCCTCTGCTCCTGGCACCCATGTGAAAGCCAGTAAATCTTGCTGCTGTCCTGCCTCTGATGTCTCTCTAAACACACTCCCAGCTCTAAGTTCCCTGGCAGAGTAGTGCATGTGGCAGAAAGAACAATTGGATCATAGTCTGTGGCTGCTCTGAGGCATGATGGTAATAATACCAGCACTAAATGGTAAGCAACAGCAATAATCTTGCATCATCTGACAACACAAATGCATAGTGAAGCAAAAATAAACAAGCTATTGTTGTGAAGAGACCCTTACAGCCCTTCTATACTACATATTCGGCCTCACTTAGAGTAAAGTACATAACCCAGCCTGACAGCCCTGACAGCAGAACTGTCAGAAGATTTAGGGGAATCATGTGACTTTCTTTCTCTGATCAAACTGAGAACTGACTTGTTTTGCCAAAATTTTAATGCAGTTGTGAATGTTGACAGAAGAAGGGCATGTTGGGGAGAAGCACATAGGTCATGAAAGCTAACTAATCTAATAAACACTATAATTCTTACCAGGTTTTATCTCGGTGGCTTTTATTTTTTTCTTACACTGCTGTTTCTAGGCAGTTTCCCACTCTTAGTTTGTGTTTTCTATATGAATACATTAATTGCATCCTAGCTTTCAGAGATCTGAGGGTTGGTGCTGGTAGCAAAACTCAATGCTCCTATTTATAACAACTGTTTGATCAATAATGTATTGCAGATGTGCAGCCCACAGTACATTGCTGCACACATCCAAAAGGAATGCCTCTCTCCTGCACACACTCCATAGCAGCTCTGCTGTGCAGTGCCCAGCACTACTCCATTCAGAGGCCAATTAAAACCTCACTGATTAATTTCAAGTCCATTAGAACCCTGACAAAGGTTAAGTTATTGCAATTACTGACATATAAGTTGCAAATAAACAAGGCCTGAAGAGAAGAAAGGAAGTGGGATGCTATTTTTATTGCATGAAAAGAATAATTTTGCTGGAGTTATAAAGACAATTCTGTTGTTTTCTTCAGATCTGCTGAAAAAAATTCTCATTGGCTGTGGCTGAATATAACAAAAACACATTGAAAAAAGAATTTTAAAAGACTGAAATGAAAGAAGACCTTAATTTCCTTTTACTTACACCTGCCTCATAAGGACTTAATTCTCTCAAGGAAAAATGTAAGCGAACTGATTCAGGTGGATTGATTCTCTTTTATGACATGAATGCAAACTAAACAGAATGAAATTCCATCCATATTACCTTATCATGTTCACTGAGCACAAATGAGAATAATTTCCAGAGTAATGCAACATAATATAGAACACAGACCTATTTAGACTTGATGTTATTGTATGAAAAAAATGAAAATTACTACATTCTGTTCAACAAGTTCAACAATAGTGATCATCTCTAGTCTTTAAATGTCTCAGCTTATAAGAATGGCTTAACTAGCCCTAAGCTGCATATATAGTTTTTTCTCTTTCTTTATATATATAAAAAAAGCTTTTTCCTACCCTAACTAATAACATTGTTGCAAGGACTAACATGGCTTTATCATTACTTTGAATTGTTAAATCAGTATTAAGTCTTTCTGTAGATAGTAATATGCAACTTCTTGGGCTGTATGCAAGAACTGCTTGACAAAATTTTATGGTATTTGTTACGAAAAAAGATGTGCCCATCTCTTCTAGCTTTAATATCTAATAATATTACCTTTCATGACATTGCACTCAGGAGCAGCACAGACAACAAACAATGGCAAGATAAATAATATGAAAATAAAAGAGAGATAATTTTAATTATTTCAGAACATAGGCAGAAAACAACATACTAAAGAGAACTTTTGTTGTTATTTTTAATTTCTTGAATGTTGTTTTCATTCAGTAAATTTTGTTATGTTTATTATTATACACTATCTTGCATGATTTTCATTTTTAGCCATTTCTTCAGAACTTCCCATGATCTGTATTACTTGACAAATGGTGACTGAATGGCCAATGGCCATTCTGGTTGCTGAGAATAATTCAGAAAATAACTGTCTTCTGACGATTTTCGGATATTTTAAAGATGGTTCTCGATTTTTAGATTTGTCTTCTGAATTCAGAAAATTAGGTGGCTGAGCCTACTCACCCTTCTCAAGAAAGTCAATATATTAAGAAACATTATGATTATATTCCCTTTAGCATATTTCTTTTAGAACCTTGAGTCACTCCATTTCTGTTACTAAAAACTCAAATTATGCAATAAGGTAAATAGAGCTTTTCTTATTTTATACAAGCAAAATTTTATTACCAACATCAGTCTGTAGACAGAAGACATAAATTAAAGTATAATGCCTGGCTGTTAATCGTAAGTCATACTAAACTTTTATTTTTGTGGGGCTGGTTTCATACATTTCCCTATACAATTATGTAAATTTCTCCTTTGTTTTTCAGTCTTGATGTTTTCCTTAAAAGTAATTTTATATGCCTGAGTTTAACAGTAGAAATGATAGCTACATAGTGTTTTATAACTCTGCAACACTTTAGTTTATAAAGTGAAAAAACCCGACAAACTAACAATTCATCTGGGTCTTCTTGCCTCCTGAGCACATCGCTGGTGCATGTAGTGCTGTGTGGGATAACACCAAGTGATTGATGGCACTTTTTTCCTACCTAAATGCTGTGTTATAAGTGTTTAGAATAAAATTAGTTTTACTAATGGAGTTTACCAGAGTATGAACATCACTGGGAAGTGTACTAACACAGTTTTTCAGTGGTCCAATCATACCTAAGCTGAAGCAATTTGAAAACATACATTAATTTTCACTGGCAAGTTTTGGCGACAAGAAATTCAAAAAGTGATATGGCATAAAGATAAATAATTCAGATTCCAGTATCTTTCATGCAAACTTTTTAAAGATGTAACCCTCAACATAATTTCAGGTGCTCCCAGTTACATTGATATATAAAACTAGATTGGACCCATCAAGATTAGATTAAGTCTAAGTTGTAAAACAGTCACATGGAGCATGACCTGATTCAGAAATTCTAAGTCATCAAAATGAACATTCAAATTTCTACAGGATTACTTAGACTAATGGAGACAAAACTCAATCCAAACCAGTAGGAATCTACAAGGGCTTTTTTTTTTTTCTGCATCATTGGTTTAATTGTAGTGGAAGATCACATTATGGTTTTATGCATTCATATGTACATTTGACATGGCTCTGAGAAGATGGCTGTTCATTACTTTGACCTTAAGTAAAATGGAAAAAATGCTTCCTTTTCTTTTAGGAACTTGATCCTCCATAGCACTGAGCACATTACAGAAATGTCAAGGGCTTTGAATTGCCATTAAAGCCAGAAGCTTGAAAGGTTGAGTCATATAGACATTTATTTTATAGCAATTAATAACCTGAGAAATTAAGTCACAAATATAATATACATCTTAATTAGAAGCCACATCTTCAATTTAATTACTTGTCTTAAAGTTATCTTAAATTCAATTACTTTCCTTTGCAGCTTGATTTACAAAGGTGCAGATCCTATATAAGATTTCCAATGGATTCAATTGTTGTTTTCTTGTTTGTTTATGTGAAGCTTGATGAGAAGAAAGATGAACACTAAGTGATCTATTTTTACTCTCTAGCTGAGAGGTAGAATTGTCACTGATACTGGAAGACTCATTACGGTGAATACACCCCAGTGCTTTTAGGGAAGTATTGAAGCTACCCTTACCTCTTATGTATTTTAGATGGCTGGCTTGTTTTAGTTTATCCCTTCACACCTTTTGCAATAATTTATATTTTGTATTTATATTATTTGTTTTATTTTATTGCGTGTCCAATTAAAATTAGAGACTAGCAAAATTTAAATAAAGAAACCAAACCCAAAAAACTGAATGGAAAATCTTACTGTAAATACAAATTTCAAAGCAAGTCATGAACTAAAACAGATATCTCAACATTTCAAAAAAGACCAAAAAAAGCAGCCAACACTGTATTACTGAAGCAATCCTTCCCTCAGTGTAGTTTAATGAATTTACAAAATTAATTTACTTTTTTATGCCTTGCATGGATTTGTTTCCTTTTTTCACTAACTCAGTGCTGCACATCTAGCACTCTTAGCACACTTTAGCACACTTTCATTCATATATTATATCACCTACGCAATTGTACCTTTATCTCCTGGGCAGATTACATAAACCAGTTTGCACACACCCATTTTGAATACGGTACTGTTTCAGCTGTGCAAGCAGTCCACCAGACTATGGTCATATTCCTCATGAACCCAATTCTCTGAATTTATTAGAAATAAGCGACACTGAACCAAACTTTCTCAGCTTTTACATAAAGGTCTGTGCACAGACCTCAATTCTGCTGTCAAAGAATTCTAGCCCCTCTAGTGCATGTGAGTTTTGCCCCAGACC
The DNA here is from genome assembly GCA_013186435.1 of Turdus rufiventris. Lineage (NCBI taxonomy): Eukaryota > Metazoa > Chordata > Aves > Passeriformes > Turdidae > Turdus > Turdus rufiventris. The sequence goes on from PYHW01010703.1 coordinate 4,593,215, forward strand.
CAATGAGCCTCCTTCCTGCCCTGTTGACTCGCCTAGATAAATGCTTTCATCCACTTAGTGCTGATAATTTCCTCCAACTGCATGCTGTCTCCAACAGCCAAATCTCTGCTTCACATAGAATGATAGAATGGTTTGGTCTGGAAGGACTTTAAATATCCAACCCACGTGTGGTAAGGATGAACACCTTGTACTAACCAAGTTGCTCAGAGTTCCTTCCAACCTGGCCTGGAACATTTCCAGATGGGGCATCCACAATTTCTATGGACGATGTTCTGTTCTGATGCCTTAGTACACTCACAGTAAAGAATTGTTTTCCTAATAAGTCCACTGTCTTTCAGTTGGAATCCGTTCCCCCTTGTCCTATTCACTACATGCTCCTATAAAAGTCCCTGTCCATCTTCTTGCAGGCAAGGCTACAATTAAGTCACCCTGAAGGCTTCTCTTCTCCAGATCGAACAATCCCAGTTCTCTTGGCCTTTCCTGATAGGAGAGGAACTCCATCTTCTAATCATCTTGGTAGCCCTTTTCTGGACTTGCTTCATGGCTTGGCTCTTTCCACACAGTGTGATCTTTTTTTTTTTTTTCAATGGTCACAGCATGCCCCCTTTTTTTTTTACAGGCATCCTCTTTCTCTCTCTCCTCATTCCAGATGCCAGTGATTTGGTATTAGGGCCTCAGGGGCTCTTGTCTATTGTAAGAAAACTGTCAAGAGACCCCTCATAATCTCATAAACTTGAAAGGATCTTGGTCACCTCCAGCCTAAGGTGTTTAGATGCCTCTCCCTTCCTGTTATCCTAAGTCCTCAGGGCTCAGGAGAGGAATTCCAGCCTTCCCATTTGACGGAAGGCAAAGATGTGCATAGAAATCCTGGATGCAAGAGAGGCCCTTAAATTAATCCTTTTTTTTTTTTTCCTGTTTTGTTTGTTTGTTTGTTTGGTTGGTTGGTTAGTTGTTTTGTTGTGGGTTTTTTGTTTGGTTGGTTGGTTTTGGGGGGTTTTTTTGCATTTAGCAAAAGGGAGCCAAAGTGCCTAACTCAGGGCCATGGATCCCACTTTTAGATGACAAATTAACTTATCAATGTTTGGAAGTATGTTGCTATAGGATGCTGCAGAACTATATATACATATGAATTGTTGAATGGGTTGTCTTAGAGAATAGATGCATGATTGCCTATTAAACATAATGATCCCTCACTTAGGGCAGGGAATCCCACAACTTCCAAGACTCAACTGTGGGAGGAGATGTGAGGATGAGGACGCTCTGTTTCCTGCACTGCTTCCTGAGGCACCTATCTCTAACCACTTTCCAGCACAGGCCATCTGACTGGATGGCTTTAGTTGTGCTCCTGTCGAGCTGTTCATGCATAGTTTAGACTAAGGTACATCTGAATTGAAGATACTCAAGATGCCAGAATATATTAAAATGAAGTTATAACAATATATTTCTAAAAGGAAAATAGGCAGCACTGAGGATATCATATTTTTTTCATAAATACCTATCCTGAAGCAAAGAGAACAATTAATAGCGATGATTTTTCTGATAACAAAGTTTCTTCAGGATTTAATATAATCTTTTCTATCTCAGTGAACTGTTCATTAAAAAGCTTAGATTAGTTGTTTCAGAAATCTACAATAATGGTCACTATAGTTAAACATATGCATGTTTAACATATATGTGTGTGTGTATTTCTGCACATTTTAACCAAAAATATTAAACCGTGTACTGTGGATATTAAGGATTTACAAAATTTACCAAAAAAATACTCTTTAAAGGATTGCTTTAATTTTTCTTTTATAATATTAGGAATTCTGCAAGTACTCTGAGCTACATTTGTCCCATGAATCTTCCTAGAGCTGGTGGATTTTTGTTTCCTCTGATCTGTTGTGTAGAAAACTGATAAAATAAATCTACCCTCACAGCCCTCCAAAGACAGTTAGTTCCATGACATTTGAATGGTTCTGGTTCACATCAGATCACTGTTGTTCTAATGTCAGAGCCATTCCGAAAATGAGGGCATTCCCAGTAGCCATGTATCTCATTGCTCACAAACGCTAGGCTGCTGTTTTTAAAATAAATATGTTGTAGCAATAGTGATCAGGGAGTGTTCTTTACTTTGTTCACCTCTTGAGATTGCTAGATTTGTTCAAGCTAGTAACAGAAATGGGGTAAAAAAATCCCCAGATTCAGAAAAATATGTGTTTTACCTTTCCAAAAATCTATGGAGTGGAGAGTCCTCTCCAGGAAGATTTCTGAAAAAAATCTTTTGGCAGGGCAGACACAGACACACAGAATCTAAGAGGACTCTAGCAACTCTTTAGCTGTCTAAAACAAAAGGCTACATATGGTTAAGCAAGCCTTCACCACCTGGCTGAGAGTACCTCTCTTCCAGGTCCCAAATAGCTATTTCCCTTTGCCTCTTCAGCAAGGTGAGGGTAGGGCAGGGAGGAGCTCCTAATACATGGGTAGACACATGCTGGTCATCCTAGAGGAGAATGGCATAAAAAGAGAGAGAATTTGGGGGTCCTGATATCAAAGATTAGCACTGGGAATGACTGAGGCATAGGGCTGAC
>PYHW01010703.1:4595834-4624863 GCA_013186435.1 Turdus rufiventris
ATATCAATTATTATTAATTAATAATAATAAATAAGATTATTTATTCCTCAGAATATTTTGTTCCCTGCATTGGGTTTTGTGGGCTCAAAATGCATGCAGTTGCTTCCAAGTCACTCTTGACTCAAGCAGATTATCATTACCTACTCCTTTATTTCCAAGGAAAGACATAAGGTAATATAGGTACTTTAACTTCAACCAGAACATCCCTCTACTGAAAACCTGCCATCTCTTGTACGTCTCTGCCAGCATCTTCATCAGTATTGATTTCTCAGGTGCAGAGGAGCAGAAGAATAACAGCACATAATTTCTGCATGTCAGCTTCTTCAAGTATAATCAGAAATGTTTTTCTCTCAGTTCAGAGCAGATGAGCATTCAGAAAATGCCACAGGAGAGAATGCATCCTCTTGCCCTTCCTCTGTTTGCACTCTTCTGAGGAAGCCAGGCTTGCTCTCTGTTGCTCTGTTGGGCAGAGCACAAAGGCCAGTGGCAGTTTGCCGGCTGTTCTGCATCCCTACCACAATATCATTTCTACACTGCACCCCATGCCTTGAGCAATCCTTCCAGCTGGAAGCACATCTGGAAGAATCACCGAAGCACTCCTGATGCAGGCCAGCAGCTCAGTATGAGTAACACCGGGTGCACTCGAATGGCAACCTGCAAGTTAGTGCTATCCAGTTGATGCCTTAAGTTTTAAGTTTTTCTGTTCTGCTTGAGGGTGCTTTTNCATTGTGCCTGGGTGATGAAGACAAAACAGTCCTATTCCAGCTGGGGACTCAAGGACAGTTTCTTCAAACTTAAGGCCGTAAGCATAAACAACATGAAAAGAGGAGGGCGGGCCAGCAAGCAAGAAACAAGGATGAAACCTCACGATTTGAGACTGTTAAATGGACAGTTGATACTTGCATGCAAATGGAGTAAGATCTATAAAGGTGTGAGATCTTGTGACCAAGCCCTCTTTTGCTTCCATCTTGGAGCCATCCAGGCAGGGGCCACAACTGTGGCACAGGTACTGCCAGAGTGTGGCCTTTGAAGGTCTCTCAATAAATACCCATTTTATTCCCCTTAACTCTGTGTAGCCTCTGTTCCAGCTCCTCTAGGCATCACAGTCCTTCCACAGGCTCCTAAAGCATCTCCCATGAAAAATTCCTTGCTTCCTGGGGACCAAGAGCAGCTTCAGGTGTGTTAGCACAGATCTGGGTGACTTTGACTGTGGTCATCCCCTTTAGGTCTTGGAAAGTCTTTTCTTTCTTTAGACCATCTTTTCATGTCCTCAAACTCTCCATGAATCTTTGTTTTGGATGGTTGCAGCCTGTTTTTCTAAATGTTATGTGGTTGAAGCATTTGCTTTTAAAAAGTATTTAAGCAATACATTACATTCTGCACCAGGGAACTCAAGGCTCTTGGAAGTGATTTAGCTTCTGTTATCACTTCTGAAGATATAGACAATAATAAATAAAAACATAGCTATCAGGGTGAATTCAAGAGAAAATGAAAACCATTCAGAAATTTTTATATAGTACATTTCAAATGCTTTTTCAGAAAGTATAAAAAGAAAATATTGTGTCAGATGTAGGTCTGCTGCTGTCATGTAAGAGAAAATGTGCATGTATGTGTACGTGATGAAGAGGGAGTTGGGAAGATGGGGAAAAGACAGATTTCTGGGAACCATGTTCTCAGCTCAGAAGCAAGAAAACTCCCATCTAAAAATACTTTATTTTAGAAATTTTAAAACTTCGGGCATAATGAATATTTACTAAAAAATGCAAATTTATAAAAAATATTTGATGACCCAGATGTGACACAAATTGCAAGAAAAATATTATGCATACAGCTAAGACTAGCAAAGGGGTATATATATTATTTTTTTTTAATGCCTGGTGTAACTGAAAATTGCTAGCTTTGCAATGACTGATGTTAAACTTTCAATAACTTTCTTCCAACAAAACCACTTTGATAGATAGTGCAATAGGTGAGTTCTATGTTATGTTCCTTACAGGCTTCTGGAACAGAAAGTTAAGCTTGCATTTAAAAAATATTTTGAGGTTTGTTTTTTTAAATTATTTATTCACCTTATACTTGCTTTTACTAAAGTCTACACCCAGAAATGTCAAGTGAATTGACTGCAGGAAAGACAAAGTTTTTGTGCAGAGGCAAAGAAAGTTTCTACAAAGGCAGAGAAAGACAAGTTTTTATGCAAATCTCAATTTTCTTCCAATATTGTTATTGCATTTCTCAACTTCTTTGCCTTTCTTTCTTTGGATAAGAGTTAGGTACTATATTAGATAGACCAAAGAATTAATACCAGCAAAATATGCAACTAAATGTTTCACAAAAGGTATTTCACAAATAAATCTTTGATGCTAAGTTAAAATGTCCATATTAGGAAAATTATACTTGAAAAAATATTATATTCTAGAACTCAACAGCTGTTCAAACTGAGAGCTCTCTACAGGAAAATTAAAGAATAATAATAAAATAATACAATAGAGCATTATAGACAAAATAATCTAGAATAAGATCAGCCTTATACCTTTAAGCAAAGAAGTTGCATCTTGTTTTATATACATTAATTTTAGTGTCTTTATTTTATTTTATCTAAACAGAATTTCCTAAAATATGCTATTTTGAATTATTTTCTCTGGCTTTAAACTTGAATATGAGACAGATCATGAAACTGAAACTTTTTTGCTCTTGGCTTATGATCAGCTCATTTTGCTTACATATCCGTGCTGAAACCATTATAGATGGACTTCATAAAACCAGGAACATAGGCAGCTTCTACCTTTGGCTCAAAAGCATGCAAGTTTACATCACAAAAAGTTCAAAGCATTAAGAATGACACATCTAATGTGTTTATTTCTTTTTCCTCCTTTTATTTTTTTTTGTAATGCTCTCTTAATTCTCTTTCAGGTTAAGAAAAGAGAGGCTTTTACCTGCAGTACTTTCTTGAAATGAATTTTCCTAATGCACTGTAGGCTCCAGATAAGTAAGGATTTTATTCTAATCTTATGTAAGGTGGCTCCCTAGTAAAAACCATACCACCAAACCAAAAAGAAAAAAAAAAAGAAAAAAAAAAAGGAAGAACACATGGGTTTTTCACGCCTTGCAGAAATACTTGAGTTTTAAACATTCAGTAATGCAATTTAAGCAACTTTCTAGCATCCTAGGCAAATGATTTATGGAAGGTTGGGGAAGAAACTCTTGTGGCAAAACACACAACACCCACATCTGAATTTTTTTTTCCACAGAATTCCTGCTTGTTTGGGCTGCATTATTTAGATGTAGAATTAATTTCAGTGCATCTTAAAATAATTTTTTTTGTTTTCAGTTTAATTATTTTCCAATATTTATAAAACAGTAGTTCATAACTTTTACCAGTATATGCCATAAAAAATTACTATTTTGAATCTAAATAAATTTTGAGTATCTAAAGTAGAAAATAGCTGACAACAGAGCCAATGTTCATCATGTGCAGTAGGACACTTCAAGTCAAGTTTTTCTTATATCTTGGCAGGAGAACAATTTTAGATAAATTTCAGTGGAGCTAGCTGAGGTGAAATATATATTCTTCTGCATCTGTCAGAAATAACAGATTACAATAGGATGCTTCTTAGGAAATAGCATTGGTCCTAGGACAGGAAAAGAAGACTTGGACAGAAGACAAAAAATTTCAAAAAGTTGGAAACAAAGAGATCTCTATTCTTGAAGATGCCCAGTTTCAGTAACTGACGTCAAATTATGAATCAATGGAAATCAGTAGAGCTCACGGGGCCCTGTTTGCAGTCTTAGCTGTAATGACCCAGCTAATTTTCCAGCTAACTGGAGCTACCAGTACCAAGCAGATCCACTGTACTAATGATTCCATTATTGTGATTTCAGAGTATTCTGGGTCCTGCAGAAAAATAAGAGCTCAAATACTGTCATATCAAATCAGGATGTCAGTTTCTAGTGCCTTAGTATGAAGAGAAGTAATAAACAGAGAAACTCATTTAGCTTTGTGTTGCAAGTTATTTTCAAAGAAGATAGGTCATTCCCATCTAAAGCTATTGTTGCTTCACCAGTACTGCTTGTCTGAATTGACAAAGTCTTATTAGAAGGCAAAGATCTGACATAAAACAGACTAAGGTTACTGTGCTTGTCCCTGCTATTTTCAATTGGTTGCAAAAAGAAATTAACTTAGAAAGTATTTGGCTAAATTTGTAATTTGAAAGGTATGGATCATTAATCTTGGACTCTCTGAGTCACATGATACCTTAAGGTCAGGTTTCATTCCTAAAGGTCTTAGTTTGAAATTGTAGTCTACAGCCCTTTTTTGGTAAATTGTCTTTACAAAGAGTTTTTATGTCTCTTGCTCATTTGTTCTGTCAGAAGTGACATAGAGTTTGCCTAGGCTCATTGTCAAAGCTTGTGCTGTCTTAAGAACCTTTCTCACTGTTATTCCTCAGCCTTTTCCTTACAGGACAAAAAACAAATTTGCAAAGGCAATGCCTCATTAATCAGATTGATTCTATGATATTCACAAAACAAGAATCACAAAGGAAGAAAAAATAATTATATTCCCTCAACCATTTTACTTCTGTCCAGAGAGCTTTTAAAAGTTAAGTAATTTCTAACATCAATGTGTTGAAGCTCAAAAGAAATATAACTTAATTCTAATTTAATATTATTTTATGTCAAAGTTCCTATAAGAAAACACCATGATTTTGCTACAGTAAACGTGTTTCTTCTACATTCATATTCCTTTTCCATATTTCCTATTCCATATTTCTTTTGATTTTAATATGGTACAAGCTAGCTAATTGTTCATTGAAACACAAATTGCTATTCCAGTCAGAACCCACTTGCCTTTAAAAAATTACATCTGGAAAGCAAACAAATCTTTGCTTCATAGGAATGTCTCATATCACATTTTTAGAAATCTGCCAAAGAAATAAGGACATGTAATTTTGATAATGTTAAAGCTGGCAAGTAAGAGCATCACCAAATTCAGATATTATTGCTAAAGAAGAGGAAAACAATAAAATCCACACAAATATATTAGATACCTGTCTGTCTGCCAGAGTTCCTGTGGTAATTAAAACTCAAGAAGACTCACTGTTAAAGTACTTGCTAACTTCAGTGTGTCAGGATGCACTCACAGGAAAATTTTAGTCCTCCTTTAAGGAATGGAGAACACAATTTGCATTAGTAGTATTAGTATATAGTATTGGTATACTTCATTCATTCATATGTCCACAGTCTAACTTTCAAAGATAAGAGCTAAATCATACGGGTGTTATTGGGAATGGTCCCCAATCCTACAAGGGCTTTTTGATAGAATACTTTTCAATCTTCCCTCATATAGGAATAAGCAAGAAAAAGCAGGAAACTCCTGCCTGCAGGTTACTGCTGTTGATGGAAAAAACTATTACCTAATACTATGAAGTATGCAAGTTTTTTAATATGGTGGATGGCAAAGTAGATTTTTAATGAGAGAAGAATTTTTCTGAAAAGCAAAATAAAAAATACCATAGGGTTTTGCATCAACAAATATGTATTTAAAAAAGAAGTCTGTCTTTTCATTTAAAACCATTGGAAAGAAAGTTGACAGGATGTAAGACGTGGGACTAAAAGAGTTATCAGCTCTGAGATGCAGATCACAGAGGGAGAGGGGTCAAAAAAAATAAATTGACATTTTCAATGATAGATTGGCTAGTTGCCTATATTCTATATATGAATAAATAAATAGTGTGAAAAGAAGTGTTAGTCTGAATTGCATATCCCTGTTAGAAGGATATGTTATCTTTTGCTTTAAAATATGTCTTACTCCTCAGGATATATTTTTAGGATTATCCCATCAAAGTTTAGTAAAAGCATGATGGCAACTGCAAGGAGAGAAAAATAGGAACAGAGAACTATAATTAAAACACTTTGAAAAAAGGAAAAGTTCCAAATAAATAGTGATAGCCTTAGAGGAGCTGGCTGGGAAATGGAGTGTGTGCAGTGTTCATTTAGCAAAGGATATCTGTTGTAAGGACTGATGTGAACACAGGACAGGAGGACACTCCAATATTTTGGTGTCAAACAGAGAAGACACTGCAGGCAACAGGAACTGAATTTAATTGGATACAGGCAATTGAGATCACACTGATCAACAGCACGTGACAGCAGAGTGGGAAACAGCTCCATAAAGGATGACACCTGCATGTCCTGTCACTAAAGGGTGAATTTTTCCATGTATTCACATCCCAGTGCAAACTAAAGAGAATTCAGTGAGAGCCAGTGAAAGTAGAGACCAAAAGTAGCACCAACAAATGTTTACAGAGAAAATTATATATCTTTGTGTTAAAACAGTCCCCAAGACATATCCTTTCTGGGCAGCATGAAAGAAAACATCTGTTGCAGAGAGCACAAAATCTCTGCATTCAGAGAGTGTTCGATCTTTTATTCGCAATTTGGTCTTTTATGCATATTATGGGACATTTTTAGTGGTACCTCACATAAACTGTGTCTCCCTTGTGGAATCTCACACTGGGGTAGGTTATTGGAAGCCAACAGCCATTGCAGTGGTAATTTCAGCTGAGACAGAGTAATGGCACCACATTATGAACCAATAACAGGATGCTAATGTTTGTAGTATGCTCTTGCAGTGCATAATAATGTAGGGGAAGTAAAAGATGAGAATCAATCCTTAATTAGGCAGATGACTTTCTGATTCTGACAAACATTGCAACTTCTCCAGAACTTTAGCACTAACTCAGAGCTTTTGCAGCACTTCTGCCCTAGGATGCCCAGGTCCCTACCAAGCAGTATTGCAGGGTGTGTTCACTTTAGCTTTTACCAAATAAAGCCACCTGAGCCTCTAAGCAGCTTTTCCAATCCCTTAGATTTGCATACAGTTTTATTCCTGTAGTGCCAGTGATCTCACGCCATTTGGCAGCACTCACTGCTGTGGTGAACACGTCATGATTTCAGCAGAGAGAATGGTAATAAAAAAGAAAAATGCTGGCATTTTGGGAATCAGTCAGCTTGCATTCGATTACTGTGAGGAAACAGACACTTATGACGTTTCAGATACTAATGAAAATTATTTCAGTATATCCTCTAAAGTTTTGCATAAAAAAGGTTGAGAACCTTCCCAGAATTGTCAATGACTAGCTACAGGACACCTTGGGGGGCAGTGTTTAAATCAACCTCTTGCATTATATTCAGTGTGAATGGCAGCCACAAGGATGCTATGGATTAAGCTCTTTTTGTCTCCTATAAAGCCTAAGTATTGCTCTTTAGCCATATGTGAGTGAGGAAATGATAAAATAAACAAACATATGGAATGATTAAGCCTGCCACAGTACTTACAGACTGGCCCAAATTCCCTTCTGCTGCCCAGTGGCATCCAGGCATCCATAAGCATTTATAGCAGAAATGGGGAGTGAAGTTGAGCTCCTCAAAGCTGAGCTGCAGAACACTTTTTTTAGGTTATAAGAACCTTGCATAAGACTTCTGTGTGTGCTCTCAGATTCAGCTATACCAGCTTCTTAGTCTGTTAAGCTGAATGTGTCTGTTTTTATATGTGTGGTAGAGTTAGGGAACTCTAAAAAAATATCTGTAAAACATATTAAAATCTGAAGATGAGAAGCACTCTACATGGAGCATGTTCATCAGTCTGTGTCTGCACCTGTGACAGCTGACTGACTGCTTGCCAGGCCAGCATGCACAGCACAAAAGAGATAGGAGTTCAGTGAGGCAGGAAAGCAGAGCAGCCAAAAGAAAGCTGCCCACTTGGCATTTCCTGATTTATATGCTTATATTGAGAACTCCTTCATTTAAAATGTTATTTGAAGCTCCCCTGCTGAAGCCTCTGGTTTCCCTAGAAATGAATAGAAATGGATTTTAAATTATAATCTTAATTGACTAGGAATTACTAAATACATTAATTGTGTTTTCTATAGATAGGCATATTCTTTCTCTCAGAATACACAACTATCAATCCTTCTAGTTTGTTATTTACTGCTTGTTCACAGGTCAGGTCAACAAAATCAATTTCTTAGTATCCGATCACGATTTTAGGTCATTTAATTAAGGACAGTTAGGAATTTGCTAGAAATGTGAGCACATTCCAGGTCAATTCATTAAGTTTTATCGTTCTTCTGAAGTTTAAATTTAACATTTTTTTGCTGAATTACAACTCTAATTAATTATCTTCTATGCTACTCATCAAAAGGACTCCTCTTCTCCTATCTTAACCTGCTAATAAATGTCAGTGTTTGTGAAGAGAAAGGTGCCAGATTCTCATTTGCACTAAGGCTCTTCACAAGCAGTGACAGTAAAGGAGGCCTATTAGGGGTGTAAGATGCTTAGTCTCCAGTTTTAAAAATCTTTCTCTACTGATAGAATGGACAGCTGTTCTGGCAGTGTCTAAATGAGCAAAGATATAAGATTTTGTGAGCAGAAAAGCAAACAGGCAGTGAATGACAAATGGTCGTTCTAGGGTTTAGAACTCATTGCATCTATGTAGACTGTATTTCGTTTGCTGAACTGTTTGTTTATTATAACAGGAATAAATTTTTTCTCCATAACCCTAAGGACATGCCTAATGCTCTCCCTGTTGATAAGACTTTTTAAGTCCTGTGTTTTTTCTTCCATCAGCTCCACTGCTTTTAAAAGTCAGTCTTAGCAGCTACATAGATTGAAGGGGAGGTGGGCAGAGAAGCGCATTTTTTTTGTTGTTGTTTCTCTGACAAACAGACATTTCCAGAAGCATGCTGACATTTTATCATCCTCTGGACTATTGTATTCTGGAAGAAGGGCAATATTTTGTGGGTGATTGCTTCCAATACACAGAGTTTGAGCTTCATTGCTGTCCTGTATTAGGTGAAGCACATAACCTATTTGTCCCAAACAAAATTATTATGAGCTGTTTCAAATGCAAGGAAGTAGAAATGAGCAGTAAGCAGAATTGTCCAAGGCAGATATTTGCACAGCTTCTGTTCCTTGACCTGAAAAATACAGAAAACTTACAGGAAAGAGATTACTTTTAATCAACCACAATTGTAATGACAGAAATATCGTTGTTCCTGCATTTTTGTGAATATTCCTTTATATTTTTTTACTACTTTAGAATTTCTATCTCTTTTTTCTTCCTGAGAACATATCTAGCTGAGCAGCTGCTGTATGCATATTCACTGCTAGGAACCATGGTGGCTCCCTGGGGAACAGCAGTGCAGGAATGGGCAGCCAGGACTTGTCCCAGCATCCCAGCCAGGGAGAAGAGCAACCAGGGCACAGGAACAGCCCTGGCCCTGAGCAGTGTGCACCTCCCTGGGGATGGAGATGGACGGAGGCCAGGACATCAGTCTACAGCAGGGGATCTCTAAAGAAGCAGACTGGCAGCTTTGCTCACAATCCACGCACCCCAAACTTCTGTCAAACTGTTACTTACCTGCTGCCTCGACCTTTAGGTATCTGTCCATCCATCATCACCTCCCTACCCAAATTCTGCAACCTGAGCACACACCAAACACTCACACCCCAGGTCCTGTAGACAGGATCCATCCCCAGCTCATCCAGCAGAACATCTGGGCAGTCACATCTGTCACACTCTGGGACTGCTTTGTTGCTCTGGATTTCCCTGGGAGCCTATTTTTTTTATTTTTATTTTTGATTATGTGAACAACACAGCTATTATGCTGCCAGGAAAGTCTCATTTAGTGGTGCTAGAGCTGAGCAGCTGTTCCCCATCATGAATCGTGTTCAATTGCAATGCAATTGTCAAAAGGTAGCTGGTGAAGAAAGCACCAGGAGTGTCTGGGAAAGGAGGGGAAAGGCAAGGTCTGTACTGGGAAGCAGTTATCAGTTGTCTGAAAGGGTGGATTAATAAGAAAGAAAGTTTTCTGGACCAGACAAGGCTGGAAGCACTCAGAAATGCCTCTTTTTCTTTGCCTACTATCCAACTTTATTTCCTTTGGAAAGCATATTTCTATCCTCCACATCTTGTAAGGGAAGAAATCACTGTTTCCCATTCCACCCTCACCATCGACTGACTGAGCAGCCACTGCTTTTTTTCGTGGCCTTAACTCCAGTCTAAGCTCCTTTTGCAGCCTCTCACAGATGGCACAGAGGTGCTCCTGGCTTCCCCACAGCGAATATGCTGATGATTCTCACCTCAGCCTAGGAAAATCATAGTCTCTGAGCGCACTGTGCCTGCTGCTGCTCCCTCCAGGATGCTCCTAAGCCACTGTCTCATGTAGGCATTGTGGTGAGAGCCCAGAGCCAGCGGTTGCAGGGACTGGAAGCTCTGTCATCCTGCAGCTCTGTCCCCTGCAAGCACAGGAAAAGCTGAGATCAGTTTATTGCCATCGCCACCTGGGCTCTGCTTGGCAAGAGGCCGCACATCTGCAGGTTCCTGTGTCAGCATGGATGTTGTTCAAGGATCCTCCTCTGGGGCAGCACCTCGCTGCATCTTGGGGTTTCATTGCATGGTTGACATAAGTTGCTGTGATCTTCTGCTGCCCTCTCCACACTTCTCACTAGCTCTGTCTTATTTTTATTCAAGGAGAGACAAAGTTGGCATCCAGCCCAGATTTGCAGCTGGTGTCTCTGGAAGAAAGCTTACAGAGGGAAAAAAAACCCACAAGCCAGTAAACAAATAACCCAAATTCCATGCTGAATCTGCAGACTATGCAGTTGGCATCATTCAGCCTTATAAGAGGTAAAGAGGGAGACTGAGAGGAGGTAAAGGCTTTAAGTACTTTCTCCTATGATGGGGAGAGCAGCAGTAGCTGCTCTCTCTCCTCCAGTGGTGTCCAATAAACTGAGGCAGGAGCAATGTTTTTAGCAATGCTGTGCAGTGCAGGAGATAGAGCCTCTCAAATGAGAAAGCAAATAGGAATTTGCAGTGATGGCTTAGAGAAAATACACTCTGCCACTGACAGAAAATATCCCTACAGCCAGAAATGGTTCTCAGTTTCAAAAAACTTTCTGAAAAAGTAGCTCATTTTTCCACCTGAATTGCATACAGAACAGTACAGCAGAGAAGGTACAAACAAGGATTGGGTTGTTCTCCAAAGAGGAGAATGTACTTTTCTACCAGCCCTGCACTTGGGTAACATTAGTGCAGTGCAATGTTAAGTGTGTTGCAATGTTAAGTGCAGTGCAATATTGGGTAACATAAGTGCAATGCAATTGCAATGTTAAGAATTTAAACAATCAATGGCAGTGATGGGTCAGCAAATTGTTTCAGACAAGTGCCTTCTACAGAGCCTGGGCAGCACCTTTCCAGGTTTTCCTTTGAGAAACTTTGGGTGGAACATCTGTTGCAAAGACCAGAAAAGTGCACCTTCAGCCACCTGCCCCAGCACTGCCTGATGGATGGACTTGGAGAATTCAGATGTGTGGCATTAAGATGGAGAGACTCTGCCTAGAACCTCTGGAAACATCTGGATCTCCATTTTTACAGGTAGATGAGCTTTAATGTTCCTTTTAAAAACTGTTTAACCAGTCTTTCTGAGGAACATGGTGCTCTTCCATCTACCCTTCTTCCATGAGCTAAAATTCCCTGGCTCCAGTTGCATCAGGATATTGCTGTGCACAACTAGCACTTGAACAGAGGGTAAACTTAAGGGTTCAATTTTAAGGCATTAATCCTGCAATTTGATACCCATGGACAAGAACCCAATTCGTATGAACAGGCCTTTGACAAAGAACAGGATCTTACTTAAACATTAGGCTGCAGGAAAGCCTGTGAGGAAATGCCCTCGGCCATCCAGGAGCTTTCCTGCCTAGTGGCTCACGATAAAACTCCTCAGCTATCACACACCAATCAGAATCTTCTGCAGGGGAATTGGTTGTACATGAGAACTTTTGGTTTCTCTTTTGCGTTCTCATTATATGATTGCTAAGTTAGTTAATCACACAGTTGATGGAAACAATAGAGCAAAGCAATTTGATAAGTTTTACAAATATGAAGGTGTCAAAAAAGAAGATGGGTAATTAGGAAGATTTGGTGCAGAAAAAGCATGCTCCAGACATGACTTGATTTAATTCGCAGGGGGTTTCATTGCTGTAAAAACAAAAGAATATTAAGAGATTGGGATTATACCCCACACTGTAATAAAATTTAAACAGAAACATCCTAAGGCGTACCAATAGGAATTAAAACCTCTGCATTTACATTACATTCATTTCAATGGTCCCAGTTCTTGTTTTGCCATTTCAATTGTCTTGGGACCGGAGACAAGTCTTTATGCTTAACTGTACAGCATTAAACATGCACCTCATGCAAAATAAATATAAAAAGTAAATCATGACAGGCATTCTGGGATATTAAGTAAATCAGTGCACACCTAGTGCATAAATAGTCATTCTTATTGAATATCTGTGGATGAGTTAGGAGCCTGAAGAAAATGACACATCTTCAGACCTGTGAGAAAGCATCAACTGGATAATCATGTAAGCATGTGACAGCTTAAGACCCTGGTATCTTACAGCTGAAAAGAATTCTTTGATCATTTAATGGTTACAGTAAATACAAGATATAATTCTGGACACGGGCCCTGCATAATAATGCAGTTTTGCTGAATTTTTCTGCAGTCAAGATCATGATGGGATGCAGCACACATCCAAAAAACATATTTGTGGGAGTAATATATTGCACTTACACCATTGTTAAGGAATGATTCACGAACTTACATCTAGGCTTTCTAGGATGGGGCATTGATGCAGCTCTGGAGATGAGGCCCCTGATGGCTGCTATGAATTCAAGCAGGATCTCAGCTCCTGAGCACCAGCTGGGAACAACTCGGTGATCTGGGAGCCTCAGTTCACAGGATGGCCATCAAGAGCTCAAGATAATCATGTGGGGATGATGAATTTAAAGCACATAAAGATTTCATTGGTCCCCGGGTACTTGAAGATGGGAGGAAACCACTCAAATCACTTTCAAAGCCACTGAGAAGTTGTTTTTAATCGTGTTCTTGACTTAATTTTCCTCTCTTTCCTCTATGGCAGTTTCACTGTGCGTGAAGACTTACAGAGGAACAGAGAAGGCTTTAGAAACTTCTGTAGCTTTTCAGAAACACTGATGTACAACTAATTTATTGAAAGCCTGTATGTGTAAGAGTTCTTCTCATTTCTGTACCTGACAGAGCAGCACCATTACTTGCCTTCTGCTGAGATGCCTATCACTGATTGGCTCAGACAATTGCTGTTTACCACTGCCTGAGAATGACAGACTCATAATGAGTATTAAAACATAGCTCTTGTCAGACAAACTTGATTCATTGCTCCCTTCAAATGCACTACAGAATTAGTGGATGAAAGGAATGGGACAGCATAATAATTCCTGATTTCAATGTCAACAAAGCTTACTCGTAAAATTAATTCAAATTGATTTGGAGTGGAAGTAGGAAGCTGTGGTTAAAGATGATGATAGGTCTTACTGAGATGAAGAGAAGGGCATAGGGATCACTGCAGAGATAACATGAGTTTTTCAGAAACAAAAGGAAAAAAAGGTTACAAGCTCAAGTCTCAGTAAATGCTACAGTGAATTTTGGATCTCTGCGTGCCTTTGAAGATCTCTTTCATATGTTTTGTTTCCCATTTTATCAAAGTTAAAGTAAATGGAATGTTCATGAAATTTGATTTTAAAAAAAATATTCAAAATTAATTATAAACATAGAAAAAAAATATGATTGAAAAATTGAAGAATTAGGTCTGGTTAAAAATAATGGAAAATCTGGACCTATATTTCCAGGAAAAAGTGATGGGCAAAAAAAAAAAAAAAGAAAGTAAGAAAAAAGTGACACAATTTGCAGTATAAAGACAATTAATAATTCTATGTATGGAAATATCCCATCAGCAGGAAGGGAGTAATCTTTTTTCCCTACCTCTGTCATTCCATTACTGACCAAAACTAGAATATGTGTATCCTCTTTCCCAAAACACTTTTGAACAGTTGGAAGAAGTTCAAGAAGAGTCATATTTGAGACCTATTTGAAACAACAATCCTTAAATAGTTACGGAAGATTCAGGTAACTGTTCACATAAATTTAGTGACTTCAGTGACAAAAATAGAAGTCAACCCTACGTTTTCATCAGAGACCAAGGTGCTCTTTAATTTTTCCATGAGGACATTCAGGGCTGGCATCACAAAGCCTGTGAAAGAGCAATGTTTTTCCTGAGGACAGGTCTTAGTTCTGCAAGATGGTGAACGCAAGCTTGCCCTTGGCAGAGGATACACGAGGACCCCTCCTCCCTCCTGCTACAGAGACAGAAGCATCACATGATATGTCCTGGAGAGGCTGGGGCTTTAAATCCTTTGGGATGCCTCCAATTCCACAGTGGCATGGAGGACTACTTTCATCCCTATCTTCTTTAAGCTCATTTCTCGATTGGCAGGTGTTCAATCACTCAGCAGTCACCCAAACTGCTTATGCCAGAAGCTAACTAATCTAATTTAAATTAGGTGTAGGTATAAATCAGAACAATTCCGGGCCACACTGTCAGTGACTATTTTGTGCTGCATTGAATCAAATGCTACTTTCAATAGAAAAGTGACACCATACGAAACACACAATTCACCTAAATAGGAAGAAAAACAGGGAATAAAGCTTTTAAGGGTCATTGATTGATAGTTTTCACAATTTCTCCTAGGATACACCAGCAATCCAGTAGGAATGAAAAATATTCTATCAGGTGTTACCTGCTGTCAAAACTTTACATTTACTATGTACAGTATATTATTTTTATATATATTATGAAGAAAACAATCTTTCCGCAATATATCAGGAGGAATCTAAGTTTGGAGCACATTATCAATTGATTGGTAGTAAAATAATGAATTGCATGCATGCTAAGCAGGTAGAGGTGAAGTGATTTCAGAATTAAATGTTGCTTTGGAATCTGGAATGATTATTTATTGCCTGTTTATAATTTCCATTCCTTTTATGTAAATTTAATTTACTTCTTGTTACTGGTACTCATCTGTTCTGGGGTGACTGCTTGCTAAAAATCACACTGCACTGTAATCAAAACACTTAACATGCTCACTGCTAGAACTTCATCTGTCTATGAAGGATTATATGAGCTAGGGTCTTAGAACTAATTCCATCAAGATATTTCTACATTTCTCTTTTATGTATATAAAAGAACATTAAGTAATGTTAACATGGTGAAGAAACAGAAATTTTAAAGGCAATACAACATAGAGACATGGATATTACCACTATATACATCTGATCTATTATTGTTTTTCATCATTCCTTTTCCTTGTTATCTGAGGAGAAGAGATGACCCAGTAAAGGAGGAAGAGTCCTTAGGGGAGGAGAAAATTCTCAAATACTACTTCTGTTATAGTCATCACATAACTGTATTGAGTCCATTTGTGCTTTTCCCCAATGTGCCTTGCGCAATCTAATGCCTGCAGCTGAGGATTGCCAGGGTGCCAGGCTCCAAACAGATGGGATCACAGTTGGTGCTGAGCTTCTCTTCTGGGCACCATTTGTACTCTGTTTTCTCAGCACCCCATTTCATGCTGTCACAAGTCCAATTTCAAAGAAGGAAGAGTGTGCTAAAGCAGGAGAGATTGCCATCTTCTGCTTTGGTTCTACACGTAAGAATACTGGGATTTTGTCCCACTGAATGGTTGTTTTCTGTGCAAATGGTAATGATCCACCAGAATAAAATGAGAATCCCACTTCAGATAGTAAGCAAGGTGTTCTGGAATGAGGAAAGTATGCACTACAGCGGCCTGCAGCAAGCTGTATATCCTCATGAATGGGTGTGTGGTGTGAGGAGGAGCTCTCCCAGCTCTTACCTGCATCAGCCTCGTGCAGCCCAGCACCATCCATCATCTCTGAACTGGGGTGTCCAGTTTAGCTGCAGTACCAACACACAGCAGGTGTAGGTGGTCAACAGGATACTGACAGTGGTTCATTTGTCAGTGAATAATGTGTTTGTGGCTTGTTTCACTGGAGGACAGGTCTTTGCTAAAGGAATGTGCCACCTGACAGTCTGAAACAGAGTACAAGCTGTAGGCAATGTGACTTTGCCTTCCAGCTTGTGCTTTATGGCATCTTCTTGTCTGCAGTGCTGAAGTTATTCAAACCAGTAACACTGCCAGCGTGTTCTGCTTCCCCCACCAGTTCCCAGTGTAGTCTAGTCTCTTCTGAATTTGACTACTTTGACTAAGTTCTTGAATAAAAGTGACTGTATGAATGCCCATGGTAACAATGAAAAAGAGAGGGGCTGAGTAGAAAATATGAAGCCGACTGTAAACCTCTTCTAGATAAAAGATCATGGAATATGAGAAACTACTTGCTGGCCTATAATATATAAGCTGACGTAATGTGCAAATGTTATTTTTATGATGAACCACACCAGTGGTGCAATCCTGCAGAAACCTGAAGATTTCTTGATAATTTCAGAGCATCCCAAAGAGCCTGGTTCAGGACATGAGTCACTTGTAAAAGGAACCCAACATTGCCCTCTCGTTACTAATTTGGGTTTTCCACCTCCAGTAGGAAGTATATTTTTAAATACCATTACTTGAACAAAGACAACATTAGCAAGTCAAACGATATTGCATAAGCTCTATTTTTTTTTTTTTACAGGAGGCCATATGCATTTTATGCAATTTATCATATTTTATTCATTCAAAGGAAATCAAAGTGAATGCTAAAATTCTATTTTAGAATTAATTTCAGTTATTCTAAGACTTGAAAATTTTTGTTAATGGAATAATCCTTCAGTAATAGACTAGTCCAGCATGTCATTCTGATCTTTCCTTCACTTTTTTTAAAGTTTAAACATCACTGTATGGCAAAACTGCATCTCTAGTCCCCATCATTCACTTGGAACAATAAAAACTGGTGCATGTAACATCTTTGACGAAGGTTTAAAATTCACTAGTCTAGCAAATATAAGCAATAATAACAACATTACTTTGGCATCGGATTTTAATTCATTACTCTCATTAAATATCTTAACTGGGAGATTGCTTACAACAGAAGATTTAATTTTTATCAGTTTGAAATTATTAATCTAGGCTATACCATTCTATATTTTTGAATGCGTTAAATATTAAGAATTAAAGTCATTGGGAGTTAAACTTAATGGGATATGTATTCCACGTTGAATTCTCAGCAAGACCATTATGTAAGGAATTGTGTTGATTTAGAAAGAAAATCTGCAAAAGCAAGAATTCTAATTTTTAAGAATTGTTTTCCTTCCAGAAATTGCTCAATTTACATGTTAAATTACTTCTTTGTATTTTTTCCTTATTTAAATATTAAAATGAATCTTATCAAAGCAATTATCACTTAAACCTACCCCTATATCATTCACAAAAACCTACCTAGTCTTTTTACACTGAATTACACTAAACCAATAGCACTAAATTACTAATTACACTAAACCAAATTTGCACCCAAAGGTCGAAAAGACCCTGGGAACTACCAAGCTGTCAACCTCACCTCTGTGTCTGGGAAGATCATGGAACAGATCCTCTTAGAAGCTGTGCTAGGGCAGAGAGCCAGCATGGCTTCAGCAAGGCAAAGTCCTGCCTGAACAACACAGTGGTCTGCTATGATGGAATGACTGCAGCAGTGGACAGGGAAGAGCTGCATATCTGTCTGCACTTTGACACAGTCCCCACAACATCCTCCCCTCTGAACTGGAGAGACATAGATATGGTAATACGAAAATAGAAGATTGTAAGAAAGATGCAGACAAATACTTAGCAGTGCCTGTTGTGAAAAGAAAAGGCTTGATGGTTTTAAACTAAGAGGGTAGATTCAGACTAGTTATGAGCAAGATATTTTTTATGATGAGGGTGGTGAGACTCTGGAACAGGTCTCCGAGCAACCTGATTTAGTTGAAGATGTCTTTGATCATTGCAGGAGTGTTGGACTAAAGATGACCTTTAAAGGTCCCTTCTAACCCAAACCATTCTATGATTATAATTGAGTAATGACCAATATCAGTATTTGGATTTGTTTTGTTTCCTTTAAAAAAAAAAAAAATCTTCATAAGCTTCAAATGGAGTGGTTATTTAGTGTACTGATCACCCCTGCTGAAGCCTAATAAAAGGCACAGATTCCCATGGCAGACTATTCCAGGGCATAACAGTGTGACTAGCTGAAAAGAAGAGAAAAAGAAGACTAAAATGAAAGAAGAAAAGGCAGCTATCATGGGAATGTAAGACAATGGGAAACAATCAACCCTCCAAGCTCTTCTAATATACAATTATCTTGTAACACATGGGAGCTTCCAACCAACCATAGCCATCTCAACACCCACAAGCTCCCCTGTTCCACTGCATATCTCAGCTTGTGTTCTCCCTAATTGTCTGAAAACTGTAAAATAACTATATAGATAGGATTGGAGCTCTGTCTGGGTGAACTGGATGAAAAGTGTGACAGGAATTAGAGAATACAACTGAGGGATTCACATGATCTGTGGTTTCTCCCCCCTCTCTCTGACTACAACACATTGAAATTTTTCACTCTGAAAGAAGGACAGTGTGCACTGTCTAATTCCAAAACCAAATCACTTTGTCTCAAGATGTCCCTGTGGTTACCAAGTAACAGTAATGTCATTCATCTGCCACATCACTCAAATGCCTCATGAACATATGGAATGTGGTTAAGGTTACCAAAAATCTTACAATACTCATGTATTAAAATATATATCAACATAATACTCTGTTATCCTCAAGAATGAATCAATATGTTTTGAGAAATTTAAGGCAGTATAATAAAAGACAAAAGCAACTCATAAAAATATTTATATACTGACAAATTAAAACCAATAGACAGGTCAAAAATCACCTAAGCATTTCTCGGGCAGTCACTTCCTGGAATACTGAGAATAACTAGGAAGGCAAAACAAACCTCCAAATTCAACAGCAAGGTTTACTTGGAATGCTCAAAGTGCTATCTGCATCTAAAATATATAATTCCAGATGGAAACAAAGCTCTCAGTATTATGCTAACTTTGAACTAAGTAAAACCAGAATTTTATCCACTGGAGGATAAATCATGGTTGAACAGTTGCTAGAGACTGAACAGGTAGAGAGACTAGGAAGCCAAAGATAAGAAAAGATAGAAAGTAAATGTAAACCTGTCTAAGAAGCATTAAACATTCAAAAAAAGGAATGGGTCTTTTGGACCAGGAAAAGACAAGCAAAGAGCATAAAGGCTAACCTGAGATGCCAAATTATCTCATACTTGTCTGCATCAGTTCAGACTAGATTTATCCTAGGTACAGCCCTTCAAGTTATTAAAATGTTGTCAAGATATGTTGAAGCCAACTAATTAACTGATTAAGAGAACAACTAGTTCTAGATAGGCTAAGAAAACAATTGATGAATGAAGTTGCTTCAAAAAAAACTATTAGTTTTCTTTAAAGTGGCAGTTTAGAGGATTAAAAAGTAATGCAGGTATCAGGAATAACCTTGGAAATTATAATACAAGAAGTCCTCTTTAGCTAAACCATTTAAAATTACCATAATATGTAAAACATCTCTTCTGACATAACTGTGAAGTTAGTTCTACAGAACATGTATTGAGATTAACCCTTCTAAATGTGTATATGTATATTTGTGGGCTCACAGTAATAATTTGAAATCTGTAAGAACTCAGCAGCTCTTTTGCAAACTCCAGCAGTCCCTACCCATTTCAACTGTGGCTGTCTGAACCACAGTCGTCTTCTTGGTGTTCCTGTAATGAGAAAGGAATTTATTTTCCCGTATCTGGGCTGAGATAACAGGTTTGTCATACAGAGCTGTCTATTCACAGACACTTTTCATTTGTAAATGTAGCACACTCTGCTGTGGTATTTTAAATCTTCTAAGCTGATTTTTGTGAACTTGTCAAATTGGAACTGCTTTCCGCTCTACTAGTAAAACCACTCAATTTTTTAGTTCATCCTCTGCTGCTTCTTAGCATAACTGTCTTTCTCTTAGGGTCTGTATGGCAGTTCCAATTAAACAACACTACCCTAAATATTTTTTTTCCCACTCTTGAAATATGTTTTTGTTTTGTTTTTTATTTCCAGCAGAGTAGTTATGAAAATATTGAACAAAAAGTAAAAACTTGCTTGATTCTATTTAAGAAGAAGAAGCGATAACAACAACCAAGAAAATTTACCAGATGATCCTTTTAATAAATACATTAAAGTCTCTTTTATTTTTCTTCATTTTTAGCGACTAACATAACAAAAACTTTCAGACCATCAAACCAGTTTTCACAATCTGCCATAAATTTGCATTTCACAGAAATAATCCTGACAAGCACTAATAGATGAACATCGTTGGTGCAATAATAAAACAATATAAAGGCATATTTACACCATCCTTACATACAGAACACTGTACACACAAAAAAATCACAGATCCAGAACAAAGTAAATTCAATCCCTTAGACATTTTATGTTTATAGGCTTGGTATCAAACAAGTAATTCTCCAAGCAACAGACAACCTCTTGTTCTTGTGTGATTTATTTGTAATATTGTGCTCATGCAAAGTAGGTATTTGCTTTATTGCATTAACATTGAGAGAATGTTGGGAATTAGTTCCAAAACCAGTTCAATTGAATTTTAAACCCTGTATCTCTTCATCCTTAGCAAGTCTGAATCATTTTTAATTGGTGGCATAAAATGAGGTGTTTACTGATGATTGAGATTATTATTTGTTAAGTTCCAAAACAATAATGAAGCTCAACTGACTGTGGTCCGAAAACCATCTTTCTTGACCATGCATTTTTTTTCTTTTCTATTATGAAGTGGTTTAGATGAGACACCTCTTGCATTTTTTTAAGTTTCTATCTTTATATATATAGATATTTTTAAAGAAAAACATGTACTATCCAACATCCACTGTTCACAGAAAGAAATAAGCAGCAGGAATAGCTCTGGTGGCAGAGTTGGCCAGGAGGAGGACATCAGTAAGTTAGAGGCAATGTAACAAACAGCAAATGCCTCAGAGACACGTCAGGAAAGAGTTGACTACTATAACCCATATTTCTGTAAGAGTTCAGACTGCCAGGGACGTTTGCGCTCTGGAAAGTAATCTGGAATGTGGATTTTTTTAAAATCTTGAATACATTTTCTCATTTCCTCCTCAACACTCAGCTTCTCACACACCTTCTTCTTAGAAAGATTTGTTTCTCTGGACTTGCTAATGAGAGTTTGAAAGAGTTCACTGTTCCTGCGTTTGTCTGGGGGTGGCATCCACTGCACTGGAGCCTTCTTAGAGGGACGATCCAACGTCAGAGTGTTTGGCTGGTGGGCTGTGGATGGCTGAGTGCTGGTGGCATTTTCTTGAGGGGTGCTTGCCTCTGAGTGGCTGTCACAGCTGGAGGTGGACAGCTCGTTGCAGGAAGTCCCACTTTCACTGCCCTTGTCCAAAACTTTGTCGTGCTTCCTTTCTTCATGGTCTTGTTTGGGGGAAACAGTTCGCTGGGGAGGCCCTAATATAAAGCAGGAGAGAAAAAGTATTAAGCAAGCACTGGTTTACACAGAAAACTGATCAGATACTATTTAGAAAAACACAATTCAGAGTCCCAGCTGGCAAAAGTTGGTGCCATTTCTTTGCAGGCAACAAAACTACACCCAACTGGTACACAAATTGAAGGTCTGGTCCTCAAAATTCTCACTCCTAAAAATGTTTACAGCAAGACTAACTCCATTGCCTGCCTCAGAATCCAGGTAATGAAGCATGTATGATGCTCACAGATTAGCTGCACTGGAAATCCTTGCACACACGTTTAAATGAACTAGTTTGTTATTACACTGCTAGAAGTTTATTATGATAAATTAGATTTTGTTGTGTAAGGGAAATACTACTGTACAATTTGCACTTGAATAAAAATACTTCAAGGACTTAGATTTTAGGTTATTTTGGAAGCTCTTATTCACCTTCCCTGAAGAGTCTACTGATACAGTGCTCTGCAGATGTCAACTCTGCAGAAGCCCTGGACAGAAAAAGGAGTTTTAAACCTAGGATAACAGAGAGATCGCTCACTGCTGACAGTCTCTAGGGTTTTGGGGTTTTTTATCCTATAATGATTTCACTGCACTTCTTAATGTCAGTTACCCAGACTTGGTGCAAACTCAGAATTCAGCTGCACACCTCCTACTGCACAGGCTGGCAGGGAAAAGGAGGTTATCAAGCTGTGGGTACAAGAGGCACTCTGCCATGGCAGGGGGAGCAGCCCACCAGCCTCTTGGCAGGCACTGCTCAGCAATTCATATGCCTGAAAATCAGAGCTAGGCTCTTATTCCCTCCATATATCATTTTTGCTTGAAGTCTTAAGCAGAATATGAATGTGAAAGTTAAGTGGTAGCCACTAAATCTGTACAAGCATTTTCGGTTTTGAAGACTTATTTCAAATCTCCAGCTGTGAAGTGAAATTATGCTATGCTGACATCATATAAACGTCACAATCTTAATTTAGGACACTATCTAAAGAGGACAGAAATATCTATGGAGTTTAAGGAATGTTGGACTGGACCAAAGGGAAGAAGTTCAAAGATGTTTAAGGATCTAAATGAAAATGTAGAGTGGGGATTCAGTGGCAGTTGTGTGTTTGCTACAAATCCTGGAAGGATCCAAACAGGTTGGATATCTAAGTAACTTATGAAAGCCAGATTATCCCTACAGTTCATCCAGACACCACCAGCATCAGTTGCTACCTTTGCCAGCACCAAAATTCAGAGCATGACAGTTCTACCTTGGGTCACTGTGACAGAGCTGCAAGATTTTTGATTCACTTAGCATTTTGTTGTTCAGAATTACAAATTAGAAATGCAATTACAATTACAAAGAATGCAGAAGAAATATGAGCACCCCAGTGGTCTTTTTGACGGTGCAGTTCTGTGACTCAAAGGAGCCTAAGAAGACTGCACTATTTTATATGAGACAGGGAAAAACAAAACAAAGCAATACACAAAGAAAAATAAAGATTAGTCTAACAATAGCAGCATTCACAGACCTGTTTTTCTTTTGTTTTAGCTAGCATCCCAGGATGCCGCATCCCATTTCTGTAGTCCATCTAGAGAAACCCATGAATAATCAAGAACCAGAGACAACAATCCTACAGGGCTTGTACTTACATTATGTAAAGTGAAAACCAAGCAATTTTCTGCTTCATTATATTCAACCCAAATATTTAACACATGGCTGCCTGTGCAGTGGCTGCAGTGATTTCCCTCCCCTTTCTTTTTCAGAAGTATGATCACCTTCTTAAATAGATTTACATGCCTTCCTTCTATTGTTGTATTTAGCATTTCATTTCACACCTCAAACGATTATATGAATATGCTAAATTGAGAGTCAGCTGGCATTATGGAACTACTCTGGCTTTGCAGCATGCAATTATAAAACTGAGTAGTTAATCAGACAGTGATTTCAGTATTGTTACTCTGATTTTCAGTAACATGATTAACATCAATATCTAATCTAGTTTACAATCTAGGCTTCTTCAAATATAACAACACACTCTATGACTAAGAAACTAAAGCTTTTTGTTTGTAGTACTCAGTAGTCTTCAAGTCTCTTTTCTGCCCATTTCTTTTGCTGAAATTTCATAATATCAAGATGTTATTTCTTGTTGGTTGTATTTAGTTCTTTTTTGGTACTCCTTGCTTCTCATGGGCTCAAACCTGCCAGGTACTAAGGTCTTGTTTCAGAAAAGCACACTGAAATACACCTTCAAGAATATAAAAAGATCCATTTCCTGCTGTAAGATTATTCAGGAGCATGACAATAGGCAGGTATTTAAATATTTTTTTGGATCACAGCCCTGAGGTTCAGTATCTTACAGCACAGAGATCTGTATGCTCCTTGAAATCGCCTAAATTCACAATGACTTTAATGGAAACACAAGTTTCTCCCACACCTCTCCTTTTAAAAATTAACAAATCCTCCCTCACAAAGAATTCTTTATATGCCTATGCACTGCTTTCTCTGTAGTGTGTTATTAACAGAAGCAACAGTTCTGCTAGAGGGGAGGTTTTCCTCCCAGTAACTCCTGCCTGCTGAAACTCAGTAGAATTTTAAAATATATATAAAAAAGGATCTACAAAACATTTGTTTAATTTTCAACATCAGGGATTATCAGATAAATTTAGCTACATTTCTAATTCAGAAAGCATTTCCTTACTGCCCTTTGTGCTGCCACACTTTTCACTGTACCTACTCAGCCATTCCAGAATAACACCAAATGCATTCAAGTAGTTTAGTCTACCTGAAACTACTTATTTTCCAGGAATGCCAATTAGTTCCTAAAAACTCAGAGAAAGTATATCCACTGTGCACATAGAATCACAGGATCACTTAGGTTGGAAAAAACCTTTAAGATCATCAAGTCTAACTTCTAACCTGACACTGCCAAGTCTACATATAACGCTAACAAAAATATCTGACTGAGGACCTCTCTCCTGGTGCTGCCTGTTCCAGGACCTCCACCAGCTGCTAGCTCCCCAGCTTGGAGAGGCTGAAGTGAGTCACTGCATCTCGGTCCTCTCCAACTCATTCTCCTCTGCAAAGATATGTCCAGATGCTCTCTCCACTGCCCAGTTCTCCTCACTGCTCTCAGGTAGCCCTTCTCCTCCAGGCAGTTCCAGTAGGCATCACACTTCCCACTTCTTTTTCCTTTAATGCTTTTATATGGCTGCATCTCTCATAGAAAGTTAGAAAGTGAGCTAGACCTTCACCTGGGCTAACTCATCACCTCAGCTATGGTGGTGTCATGGTTTATCCCCAGACAGCAACCAAGTACCACGCAGCCACTTGCTCACTACCCCACGAGCAGGGTCTGGGAGAGCATCAGGAAGGTAAAAGCCGGAGAACTCATGGGTTGACATATAGACAGTTCAATAGGGAAAGCAAAAGCTCTGCACACGAGCAAAGCGAAACAAGGAATCCATTCCCTGCTTCCCATGGGCAGGCAGGGGTACAGCCACCTCCAGGGAAGTAGGACTCATCACATGTAACAGTGACTCGGGAAGACAAATGCCATCGTTTCCAATGTCCACCCTGCTTCATCCTCCTAGTTCCCCCCACTTTATACACTGAGCATGATGCCGAATGGTCTGGAATTTCCCTTTGGGCAGTTTGGGTCACCTGTCCTGGCTGTGTCGCCTCCCACGCACCCCCACTCCCCTCAGCAGTATAAAGAAAAACAGAAAAGGCCTTGGCTCTGTGTAAGTCCTGCCCAGCAATAACAAATCCATCTCTATGTTAGGCACAAATTCAAAACACAGTTCAAGCCACTGAGAGGAAAATGAGTTATACCCCAGACAACCAGCACTGGTGGCTACTAGACTCCCAAGTCTAATAGACTTAAAAGAATATCCAAAAACATTTCTCTGATCAGGAAGGCATATTACATTTACTTTGACCGTATTTATTCCTCATCTGCGTTGCTCTCTGCACAGATCTTAACCAGCATTTCCTGCGAGAACTAATAAAAGAATCCCTTTCAATCACTAGAAAATATGCATGGAAAATTATCTAGAAACTTATAAACTTAATTCTCTGAAGTGAAAACCTGCTTCTATCAGTTATGATTACCAAAACAGATATCAGAAGAAATTATCTCTGTCTTCCTCGTCAAACGACAATTGAGTAA
This sequence comes from Turdus rufiventris, assembly GCA_013186435.1. Taxonomy (NCBI): domain Eukaryota; kingdom Metazoa; phylum Chordata; class Aves; order Passeriformes; family Turdidae; genus Turdus; species Turdus rufiventris. The sequence goes on from PYHW01010703.1 coordinate 4,621,443, forward strand.
TAGAGCTCCAGTCAGCAAAAGAACAGCCAAAACACCACAGCAAATCATACAGTGACCAAAAACTACTGGTTGAAAACTGTAGCCATGTATTTACATAAATTGCTGCAAATATTTCTAAAGTGAATTCTGAATAACTATTCAAAGATTTTTTTTTAGCTCTATCTCCTGCATCAAAGAAAAATACCACACTGAAAACTTTAAAAGCATAAAATAATGATATTCTGCTTATCTATATTTCAATTTTTGCATACACTTATTTTCTTAAATATTTGCACAACAGTCTTAAAACAAAAGAAATCATATTCAAGTACTGTTACCACAGAAGGACTTTGCCATGAGATAAGGACAGGATGGAGTGACAGGATGGTGCTGATTCCAGGTCTGGTGGAGGAAGATCTGGTTAGCACATCCTGGGTAACGCATCCAGGCAAGAATTCCCAGTGTGGCAAACAGCGTAAAGAAGCAACTTCTCATATGCATATCACTGGTGAAACAAAGATCACCCCAAATTATGGGACAGGTGGTATGTGTGAGCACCAACAACCACTGAACCCCCACAACAAATACACCTCCATGGATTGCTGGAGCTTGGACTGTAAAATAAGCTACCACAGTGGGAACTTGAAATAAGATAAAGGTGATACTCTTGTCCAGATGTTACCTCAGACTGAGGGCAGGCTAACAAGGCTTGGGGAGAAGGATGTATCACTAACAATGGATAAAGCGAATGCAAAATTTGAAGACCAGAGGACAAGCCAACCCAGCAATTATGTTGAAGTCAGCTCCAACAAGGTAAAAGTTCTGGCATGGGGAGATTGTGACTGCCAACTCATGGCCCACCAACCCAAAAGAAGAGAAAGACTGAGCATGGGACTAATCAGTATTAGAAGGGAAGAAAACATTTAACTAATAGAATAAGGGAACTGTGTAGACAGTAAAAGGGTTTTAACCACCTTGAGACCCTCACCACCAAGAAGTCCAGAGGGAAGAAGGCCCAACAGGCCCAACTGGATCTATGGGTGGTGACTATATTCTGCTTGGTCTCTCTCCTCTGCCTTCTCTCTCTCCCATTCCCTACCACACTCTCCCTGCTTTTCTATTTATTTCCATCTCTCTCCCTCACATTTACTGTTAAATAAAATCTGTATTAAGTGCATCTTAATTCTTTAGGATTCACCTTTTTGGTCAAATAACCAGTTTCCTGTATGCACAGTGTCAGATGCCTGAATCAATTTCCTCACTCAGCTACTTTATTCCTACAGTGTCTCAAAGATATTTTTTTTTTTTATAATTCAGTTTATTTTTACTGCAAAATATAAAAAGTTGTGAACATATGCATAGACTGCTGCAGTTAGCTATTTTAGTAACTACTGTGTTGAAATGAATAATGGAAAATCTTAGCTCTGGAGTACAATGGTTATAGCTGGATGCAAGACATGTAGATAAGATTTGAAGGTGATATAAAAAGGGCATTTGGGAAAAAAACACAACCAACATATTATATGTGTTCAATATGCACCACCTCAACCAAGAGGATGAAATCTGCTGAAAACCTGCTATCTTTTACTGTTGTTGCAGAAAATATGCATAAAAGAAGTGAACTGAGTTTTATGAATTCCCTTGCTAGCACTGTAAAATAAAGCCAGTTTGTTGATTTAAGTAAAAACCTAAACCAATTAAAAAAACTCAAACCAACAAACCCAAGATCTTGAGTCTTTCTGTGATGTAATTTTAGTGAAAACAAAGTTCTTGAGGGTATTTTATCTTCATGCTTTCCTGTTTCTTCAAATGTACTTAAAACCCAAACTCAGCTCTACTTGATACAGTCTACTGAATTAATGAAGTAATCCAATTAAATCAGTTTGAAATAATATAGTTATAAACAAAACTAACTCCTGCATAAGCAAGAAACATTTTGTAAATACTTTATTGAGAACTTCAACAAACATCTTTAAGAACATTTTTTATTTCAAGAACATCTTCAAAAAATTGTAGCGAAATTGTGATCAAAATTATGATGTAAAATACTGAAACAGTAAATAAATTTTATGATTCTAGTAGATTTAATAAAAAATGAAATTAGGAGGGCAAGAAGGTTTTAAACTGACATTATATTGGATTATTCAGGAGCATAATAACAATGAGAACAAAGTTATTTGTATCTGCAGAAGAAGTTATATCTACTTTAACAATATTGTTTGGAGTCTGATTCATAATATTTGCAGTATGTGAGTTGCACATGACTTTGCTTAAAATGCCATTTTTTCCACATTGTTTCACATAGTGAAAAGTTCTTATTTTTAGAGGTTACACAGGACCTTTAGTCTGGAACACAGATATGTTAAACTCCTGAATGAATTTCTCCTCCACCCACTCTCTCAAAATTACCTTATAGACAGAGTGAATGTAAGATGAAACCTATTGTGTTTTATGATTTAATCTTTAGAATCTAAGAAAAATTAACTATAATTAATATACAATCACTGAACAAAGTATTCATCTAATCTCACATTGATGACTTACTCATCTAATATATCTAGGTTTTTTATTACCTTTCACCAAGACTGGAGTATTACACTAAACCGAAAGCTTAGACAGAAATCACCTCTGAAACCCAATGACAGATTATGGCTACTGTGGGAACACTTTCATTACCGTCAGTTTGAGTACTTAATATCGCACTTCAATGGTAAATTATTACCCTTTAGGTCTAATTTCACTTTATTTATTAAAAAAAAATATTTTTAAGAGGGCTCAAAGGATAGGTCTAAACCCCTGACATTTTCAGTGGCATATTAATAGTATTTCCAGTTTTAGAAGAAAATCCTGTTCTTAAGAGCTCAGCTCAACACTTGAATTCACTTCGAGGCCTGCATAGGACTAGCTCAACTCTTACCACTAGACCTTTATGGCTGACAAATTTACAAGGTGTTTCCTGACTACTGCACTCTGTCCTGTTTATCAAAAATCAAAGCCAAATCCATCCCTTGGACCTAGGAGTAAGAGTTCATGTGGGTTTAACTTCATACAGTTTGCCAAGAAAACTTCACTACTAATTTGAGTTATCACAATTTACATCTGACATAGATCTGGGGGATGGGGGGAGGAGGTGAGAAGGAAGGTCATGTCCCATTAAATGTCTATTTTAAGGCTAATATGCAGGACTACTCCTGAATTAAGTGGTGTGCAGTCCTTGGCTCTCCCTTTGGCCATGAATGAATTTCATCCAACACACCAAACAAACAGTACTAATAACTGAATATATAGTGTGAGAAATATCTAAGTGCCCTTTACAAGCTCTGCTCTAGACAGCTTGAACTTCTGGGAAAAATTGAAGAGCTCAGCATAGAAATTTCTGTGGAATAAAATTTTGTGGGATCTGTGTGTCATCAAATTGCTTCAAGTAAAAAAAAAAAAAAAA
>PYHW01010703.1:4637833-4648095 GCA_013186435.1 Turdus rufiventris
AAATTATATATGCTGCTCTTGATCTTTTGGAAACTGTCTTAACAGCTCAGTTTATGTGTAATGATAGCAGGTCCACCTTTTAGTGAAACCCTGTCATCGTAATTGAGAGTATGCACCCAACATGCTGTTGATTTCATAAGACTTCATCACTTCCTTGGTTGTCAGTCTCAGCAATTGCAATGTTATGTTCCTTCCTCCCACGCTGTAATTTCTTTAGCACAGGGCAGGCAGTGGAGCATGATGTTTATGCTGCTATCTCCACTGCTGTTGCTACTTCATCGAATGCATCTGTGATACAAATTGCTCAAGCATTATGAAAATAATAACGTATTGTGAAGCAGGCTACTTATTATGATAGAATTATTCAGTAACTGTATTTTTAATGTATATTTAATTTCCATCATCACTGCAATTTGCATAGAGCTGCCTCTAAGTCTCGAACAAAAACAAATAATTGTAATCCGGAGTCATCAGTGCTGCAGTTATGAAGTCAATTCATACACATATGAAAACCTTTATTGTTTCAGAAAGGTAAGCCATTTGGAGTTATGTTAATAACCTGTTTCCTTAGTTTATCTGCATTAAGGATAAATTATAGTATACTGTGTTTACTTTTGGGACAACATGTAACATACTTTTCTCCTTTGAAGGAGAGCAGTGATTGAATAGAGTATTCGCTGCCACCAGACCCTAAATCTCTTTCCATTGAAGAAACACTTTTAAGGTTTCTTCCATATCCCTCTTGAAAAACATATATTTATATTTATACACCTGTACTATGATTCCAGGAGGGAAACTTAAGACTTAAAATCCTTTTGGAAGCCAAAGCAAAATATCTTTTTTGTATTATATTTATATTTTTTATATTTTTTGTATTATATTTATAAGGCAGATACCTGGCATGCACCAACACAAGTGGTTGTCAACAGGAGTAGAATTCAAGGGACATATATAAGCAGCAAGGGCAGACATCCTCTGATACATTTTGCTGAAGGGGGACAAAAGATCTAAAGTTTAAACTCTCTGCTGTTCTCTTTGCAGCTCCAGAAGAGGTTATTTCCCCCTGAAACAATAAAGAAGATTATATGCTGGCCCCTCTGGTGCCTGAATTCACAGCCCGATAACCAAATCTATTAATAAGACACACTTCAGTGTTGCATTGATAGATATCACTTTTGTTTGGTTCCAACATTGTCGATCAGAGATGTTCCTTTTATCACTGAGATACCATGCATTTCTACTGCAAGTAACAGTGCAGCCTTTTAATTTATATTTTAGAAGCTTTTCTAATTCTGTAGTTCATAGATAATATTATTGGTCAGCAGATTTCCTGATGTGTAGCAAATATGCTACCCATAACAGAATATATTTAATATGATGGCTTTATATTCTCTATAATTTCATCATTAACACTTGCTGAAAATTAAGAGAATATGTAGATAGGTATAGCACCTAATTAGTTAGCGTTGCAGCGTGTGCAGAAAATGTGACATAAATGCAACATAAACTATGGAAAGCTATTTTGCAGATTATCTATTATGGCTTAGTATACAAGATATAGTATACTAGATGTAGTATACGAGATGGTGCCCATGTAAAATAGTTGCCATTGATTTTACTGATATCAGTGCTGTTAAAACTGTTGATAATGTCCATTTGGGCTTACTGTTTTTCCTTTTTCTTTCTCAAAATTTTATGCAGCAGAGTATTCACTACTCTGCACAGACATTTCAGTGTCGCTTTTCTTCAGCCTACAATCTAAATTCATGGAATACAGTGAAATCTTGGAATTGTAGCATAAGGCTGAACTGTGCAAAGAAATCCTCTACAGAAAAATACATATTAATGAATAAAAGAAAACCCATGGAAAACTCTTCTGGTCAAGGATTGGTCAGATGTTGTACCTTTTGGCAGTGTTCCCTAACAGTGATATACAGTGCCAACAAACACTTTTTTCAGACAGCATTTGGGAACAGTTTTAAAGACAGTGTGGGTCAGGGTCTGCTCTCACAAGGTCGGTTGCACATGGCCACAGTGGTTTTGGGTGAAGAGATGTTTGGTGTGTAAATGGAGACCTTTCGTCTCAGAAACAGCTTGGGGTTTCTTCAGTTGGTACAAAGAACACAGTACAGATGGCCAAAAGTGACTTGTCACTCACTTCTGCTTAGCTTTCTTCTATTCCTTTGCTGAGAAGCCTAAGAAATAGCTCATGAGGAATCAAAACCATACAATCCAACTGGTGTTGGACAAGCACTTCTGCCTGTATCTGCTTTGCTGCTGTTTTTCACTCATGACCAGTTGCAGACACAGAGACTAACAGGCATTGCAAAACCCTACAGTAGCTCTGACCCTGGGTTAAGCTTTCCACAACAGCCCTCCATGCCTTCAGAGCTGTAGTGTGCCACAGGGTCACTCTTCTGAAGTCTAAAGACACCTACTGGTAGAACACACTTGGGACAAGAAGTGAGAGGACAGTAATTTCTCCAGTGGTATCTCCAAATGCAACACGTGCATTACAGTTTAGCAAGATAATACAGACGAAATCATTAGTAGTTTCTTGTTGCAAAATGGTTTGGAACAAAGAAAGCAATTCTAGCTTGAAAGCAGATTTGCATATGGGAGCTTAATTTATCAAACTGTGGGATGTATTTTGGAAAAAGAGAGAATACAAATGAAGAAAGGGAGAAGCATATTTAAGATGATTATGCCTTCCAATTACATACATCTTTATGCCCTGTACTTATCTTCTGACATGTAGAGCTTCTATTTTCCAAATAAAACACCTCAACACTTTAATTGAAAACAAATATGTTGAAAAACAAAGGAAGAAGCATTTCCTAATCCTGTAAAGTAAAGTGATATGAAGCCAGCTAAGAGCACAATAAGGAATACAGCCTAATTGGTGATAAAATGTCAATATTCCAACAGATGTATACCAGCAGTCCATTAGATTTAATTAGGCTCTCTCAGCAAGCAATAAATCATGTAAAAGATGAATTGAGAAAGAAGTCAACTGACTGCTGGGAAACACTCATAGGTTGATGTACCAAGACTAATCTTTAGAGTAAATTAAGAACTGCCCAGACACGTTAAACAGAGATTTGAAAAAAAGAGCAATGTCTAATATTAATACAGGATTAAGAGATTACACAAAGGCACTGCTGATCTACTCAGGTTTTAATTATGGTATCACTTATTGATATAATAAAAAATTATTAGGAAAGACTCAAATGAAAGGAAGCACTAGACTGGAAAACTGGGCCAGTTATGCACAGCCCCATTCTGAAAACTGGTAACAATTATTGTGCAGCACGTGGAACTGCAGCTTCACCCTGTGTTCAGCAGGGCTCCACGGAGCTGCCCTCTTCATTCCATCAACTGGATTAAAACCTGCAGTTCAAAAGGTGTGCATGGAAAATGAAATGCAAATGAACTGGTGGCCACATTTGCAGGATCAGGGCAGAAGAGCAGCTAGTGCAGCACACACTGGTTGAGCCCACAAAACCAAACAGAAAAAGGGAGATGACAATGAGAAAATAGAAGCAGTAGTTCTTGCAGCACTGAAAAGCAAAAATAAAACAGAATTTAATGCATCTGTTGGAATAAAAAATGTGGGGTTTTTTTCTGAGATAAATAATGGCATTTTATTTTTTCCATGCCTCTTTCTCAGTTCTTCATTAAAAAGATGTCTGGACAGAGCAATGACATTTAAAAAAAACTTTAAAAGTGTCTGAAACACAGAGCACATGAAGCAAAAGAAGGGGAGGATTTGGGCTAATTTTTGGTGGAGGCCAAGGTATGATAGAACAAAGATGATACAGTAAAACATCTTTTCAGATTTGCTCAGAAAGTAACAACTGACTTTTATAATTGTTTTGTTATGTTTTGTTTTTGAAACCTAATCACAATAGTTGTCAGTTCTACTTATTTAAAATTGATTGAATGAAACTTGGATAGAATTGGCACAAAGTGCCATTTCCCACAGGACAGAACTTCCCTTGTTATGTATAAAAAGCAATAAATAGTCTTCTTTTATTCAAAAGTGATCCTATGACAGTTTGCATTATGCCTCGAGACAGGTATTTAGTTTGCAGATTACAGATAGAATGAGACTCATGAGAGTGGAAGGTTGAAGACCAAGTTTCTATGATTTTTGGCTTTCAGGAAAAAATCCTATATTCTTTAAATTTCTGCTTCTAATCTGCCCTTGAAAAATTTTATAGCGGAAAGGAAGAGAGAAGAAAAGTTCTCCAAGTGTTTGTAGATGTAACTATTATTTCACATTTTCCCTTTCTAACTGTATATTAATATTCTATGAAATTAGCTCAGTGGTAGGTAGGTAGGTAGCCAGGAGTAGGGATTTATTTTCTTAACTTGGGTACAAAACACTTGCTGGCTCTGTGCTGCTCTTCAGTTTGAGACCATCCAAGTTACTGACAGCTCACACATTACATCAAGATTTATCCATGAAGTATTTTCAGAGCTGCACCTGAGCACCAGGCAGAGCTAACATGCATCAAGTGTATCAGTTCTGGCATCAGACAAGCTTCATCAGCACTTGCTGGAGATGTGCTCCACTGACCTGTGTAGACCTGTCCTGTGGCAGGCAAAGAGTGTCCAAGATCTGCTATGCCTTCATCAGCTCATTCTTAATTTTGTTTTTTATTAATTTGGAGATGTCCTTTTCATTTTCAATTTTCAGAAATGGTATCATATCCATGCAACCTATGCTTGCTGTGTTTAAATGCACTATTACTGTGACAACATCCAATGAGTCCCCACAGCAAGAAGATTAGAACCTTTCCCTGGCATTTTCTGATAAATAAGGTCTGCTAAATGTCTACTTTTCAATAAATTTCCTGGTAAAATTGGTGGGGTTTCCTTATTGGAGAAATATTTGAGGAAGGTTTAAATCTCAATGTAAATTTATTTGTTGGAATTTTTTTATTATTCCCTTTTAGAATGAAATTTAGATGCTAGATCATCCCCTTCTGGCAGTAATAAAGCACTGTCCAAATTTCTTTAGTGCAAGGACTCTAAAAATAATTTAGTTAGTATGCAGCCACATCCTTAGACTCATGTAGAATATATGTAGAGATAAGATATCTTTGGTAATAACTTGAAGATTTGTTTAATAAATTAATTCCAGTTCAGAAGAGTTGACCTTGCTGTGACAGAGTGCTTGATATTTACTCAGTTTAAAATTATGTACAGTGGTCTAGGTTTGTTGATGTGTTTTGGTGTTTTATTAAAGCCTATTAATACTGTCACATTTTGTAAAGTAAATAATTTGCTGTATAAATTTTGAGAAAAGGACATCAAACTCTCACCCAAATCAGTCTTTGTTTCCCGCAACAACCTTGCACTGAAAATTTTTGACAAACCTACACAGCAAGAATTAAGTATTTTTTGATTCTTGCAAACCATCCTGTAAATTAATTTTAAAAATTAATCATTACAAATCATATGTCTTGTGCAAATTGGTTATTTAGGGTCAACTTGGCATTTAAATTTTGTTTCAAGCTGTTTGTGTAGAAGAAAAAAGTGAAAACAAACAGAACCAGATCTGATACAGAATAAAGCAACACAGCTGAGGAACCACTTTAGTGATGATTACCCAAAACTGCTCATACACTTCTGTTGATGCATACCTGGAATCTTTTAATAATCACAGAAACAAACCAAAATAAAGTTTATTTGGTGTTTTCTGACACGGAGTCTGTATTTGGACAATGAACAGCATCTACCTCCCACATCACCTGTGTTGGTACTTTTAAAGCATTTGCTGGTAATAGAAGAGAAGCTGTTTATGCTGTAAAAAACTCATTGAAAAAAAACATTGAATGAAAAGTGTGTCTGTAAGACCCAGAGCTATCTGGCTAGCCCTGGAGTTTACTTTCATAATTCTTGGCAAGACTAAAGTAAACCTACAGGATTGGTGGGCTTACAATGGATCACCCAGTCCAAACTCCCACTCAAACCAAGACGAACTACAGCAGGTTGTCTGGGACTGTGCTCAGTCAAGTTTTGAGTATATCCCAGGATGGATACTCCACAACATCTCAGGGCAACTATTTCAGTGTTCAACCATGCCCACAATTAACAGGGGGGTTTGTATGCTTAAATAGAATTCCTTCTATTCCCAGTTGTGCTTATTGCCCTTATCTTATCACTGGGCACCACTTGGAAGGATCTGGTTCCATCTTTACTTTTTCCAAAGATATTTATACAGATTGATAAGTTCCCTCCTAGGTTCTTTATTTTTCCAACTAAACAGTCCCAGCTCTCTCCAAGTTTCCTATGTGACACATGCTCTAAGCCTTTAATAATTTTTTTGTCTCCAGTATGTTCATGTCTTTCTAGTATTGGGGAGCTCACCACAAAACACAGATGTGTCTCACAGGGCTGCACAGCTGAGCAGTGCTCAGCGTGTATCCTGGGCAGTCAGGCATGGAAGGAGTTTGCTACTCTCTTTTTTCTAAAGAACACCTTTGAATCTCTTGATATTACAGGAGACAGTAGGTGGTTCATTGGCGACTGTGAAACAATGCTTAACAAGGAAGTGTGAAGATGTAGCCATTAACAGATTTTGTTCCAATTCTTTCTCTTTCATTAGTTTTGCAGTTTGATTTAATTAATTTCAAAATAAATGACTGAAAGCATATTATACTGCTTTTACCCATGTTGCCAAAATTCTGTATCACTGTGACAAGAAATTTTAGATTCTCTGAACTAAGCAGTAAAGGTGCAGAGGGGCACTACTCTTCTTACATAGAATGGGAATCATCAAAAAGTATCATACAAACAATTTCCCAAAACTGATAATAACTTGTTATTACATTTTCTCTATCAAGAGTTTTGCACAGGATCCTTCTAGAGAGAGCCATGTGAAAAACCAGTAATGACTCAAGGAAGAGCTGTCAAAGCTGCCCAGGTAACACCTGAATCACACAATCACAGCTGATGCTTCCCAATCACCTTCTGGGATAGAATGTGACTTACTGAAATGCATGTTAGAGAGAGCTTTGCTGAGAGGAGTGTGGGTGCACACAGTGAGGATGACTGCCCTGGCTGTAGCTGTAGCCTTGCTCCAGGCTCACAGTGAAAACCACTGACACAGAGGCTTCAGTCAGCACCAGGGCCACCTCTGGCAGACAGCAGGTGCAGAGCCTTTTCATTTCCAGGGCAGAAGATGCACACAGGGCAGAAATTAGTGCAAGAGCTTGGACAGGGGAAAGGAATGAGAGTTTTACTGACTACTTTCTTATAGAGATTCACAACATACTGGGCCACCAAAGCAGCAACTTCTTGCCATTTGTTGGGCTGCTGGAAATTCATCAAACTTTACAATTAAGGTATGTTACTTTTCAGGAGACCAGGGAGAAGCAGGTTGTCTTACTCCATTTCCAGTACAGAACACAGGAAAGGGTAGAAGATACAGAAGTGTTGTAACAGGTTATTACATTTTTGTACCTCAGGACCTTTACAACTACATATATAGGGTCAGAGTTACTGTGTCTACTTCAGTTTTCTGCGTTTCTATTAGTATACTCCCCATCACCTGTGTTTTCCTTACACTTTCCATCAGATAAAACTTAAAATGCCTTGATACTTCTAATTACTAATAGTTATAAAGAAGAAAAACTTCTTTCAAATTGTCATTTCTAATAAAATATTAAACCATTTGTAACAGCCATGCCTGATAAACACAAAGATGGGGAAGATTATGTATTTTCCTACCCCTACATTTCTGTCTCATCAGAAATTTGTTCTTCAGAAAAGAATTCAAAGTATCTCTGGTTTAGGTATCTTTTTTTGCTATGTGTCATAGCATGTGTCACTGCATCACAGCCTATATGGCATTACTACTACACTGTGAAGAAAAGTGATTTATTTACTGATGTAGGAGCATGGGAAATAAACATCTATTTAAAAAATGGAAAATAAGTGACTCTGAATTCAGTGCCTATTAGAAATATTTTGAATGTTACACATAGCAGTTCATTTCTTTTATTCATTGACTGTTCATGCAGATAATAAGAGTATGTTCTAATGAAGCTAAATTTATCACCTATAAGTGTTCAGAAGGAAAGTGCTTTTCCTTTGGGATGCATATTCATTCATTTTCTCTATCTAACTAGTATCAGCATCCAGACAAATTCCATGACGAGAAATTGATACTAACCATGCATGGCATAAAGTTGGTGATTTGTGACTGAATACCGATTTGAGTTCTGTAGATATGAGACATCAATTTACCAGTAGCAGTTCTTCTATAAGAAGCTAAAAAATCTGAAGATTAGTAGTTTTTGAAGTTCAGAAGATTTTAAAGCTTAAAGAATTTTTAATTTTTTTTTAATTGTAGGATACAGGACATCTGAAGGAGGTTTTTTAGGCTGGATGACAAGAATCAGGCTGGGGACCATGATTTCAATGTTCTATATACAAGGTTGTAAGTACAGTAATTTCACGACTACAAGGCGCACCCTTCTAACTAAAATTTTGGCCCGAAGCAGGAAGTGCACCTTATAGTCCGGTGAGCCTTATATAATGGACAAAGTTGTGAAATTTGCCAACCTGGAAGTGCGAGCCCGCAACAGCCCCGAGCCAAGCTGAGCCCGCCTGGTGGCGGTGGGGCAACACCAGCTGGGGCGAGCCTGGCAGCGGCGGCAGCCCAGGCGTGAGGGCGAAGAAGCCGGTGCCAGCCACAGCCCGGGCGTGGGGGGGAAGAAGCCGGTGCCAGCCCTGGCCTGGCACGAGCCGTGCGGTTAGGGAGGGAGCCGTCACTGACCCCAGCCTGGCATGAGCTGTGCCAAGAGGGAGGGAGCCCGCCCCAGCCTGGTACGAGCCGCATGGGAAGGGAAGGAGCCGCTGGCCCCATACTGCCACGAGCCACAGCCTCCCCGAGCTGCACCTCGCCAGCCGGCACCAGGGGCGGGAGGGAGTACCGAGGCCTGCGGCACAGGGAGGGCGCCTGGGGCTGCGTTTAAAGGCTATGCCAATCTGTGAAAAATGTTTGCAAATTGAGCATCTGCCAGTAATTTGTTACTTTGTTGCACGCGGCACAGCTCCTCACTGCAAAAAAAAGTGCGCCTTATAGTCCAGTGTGCCTTATATAATGTACAAAATTTGCGAAATTTGCTGATTCCCGGAGGTTCAATTTATAATCCCGTGCGCCTTATAGTCATGAAATTACTGTACTTAAAGATCACAGTTGCTTGACTCAAAACACTGCCAGGGCCACAAGAGAAACTTGCAATAAGATGAGCTGTGACAGGAGGAACTTGAGATAAGCACAGATAGGAGAAATTTTCATCAGGAAGGCACTAACTGCAGGTATAGCAGATCTGAAGTCTGCTTAGCACATCCTGGTTAATGCAATGAGGTAAAAAATTTCCATTGTGGTGAACCGTGGGAAGAAAGCAACAGTCTTTGCTTAAAAAACTGCTAAGTGGAAGAAGTAAGAAATCTTCATTCCTCACAGCACAAACCAAGAAAAAGTAATATTTAATAATAGCAACAACTAAATCTCCTCTAAGGGCCTGATAAACTGTCTGATAACAGAAATGTATAAAATAAATCCTAGTGAGCTTAAATTACTGAATTTTACAGTGAATACTAACTATGAAAAAAATAAATCTAGTGTCTAGTAATAATAATAATTTGGTCTCCTCCTCAAGAATTTTACAGTCACTACAGTTATATTCTGGATGCTGAAAATAGCAAAATAATAAAACTTAATTGGACTGAAAGGCAAAAATGCTAAGTCCGTTATTATAACAGCTGAACTCAGTGGCATGAAAAGCACCAACATATCCTGAAGGCATATTCTGGATATAATTATTTCACTTTTATATAAAACAAAGCAATTAAAAAGTCTTCTCAAAGGATCTCACTCATACACACTTATCTATTTCATTCCTACCACTGTATTGTGTCAGTAATCAGCAGTGGCAAGCATATGTTTTCTGTTTTCATTTAGATGCAGAAGTATTTTCAGCCTATTTGATGAGATTGTGTGAAATACAACCTTTTCCTCACCTGACAACCATGTCATCCCAACAGAGAAGCTTTATTACTCTCTGAAGAAAAAGAAATATGCTTGTCCATATGCTTTTCCTTGATAGCACAAGGACACAATAGGATTTATTAATGAAGAGTCAGAGAACATCAGTCACCTTCTAGACTACAGCAGTGATGGGGAATTTAAGCTAAATAATCTTATGCTTTTTGGAGTCACCAAAATGCTTTATTCCATTTTC
>PYHW01010703.1:4652636-4663047 GCA_013186435.1 Turdus rufiventris
TTTAAGGACAAAAAACGAAATGTTTGCCAATACCCAGAGATGCGGCTTATAGTCCGTGCGGCTTATATTCGTGAAACTACTGTAATTACAACTGATCTATCAAATCCTTTCGTCTCTTGAAACAAAAGGTTGAGGTGTGCTAAATATGAATCAAATAAGTACATGACCATTTCAGATAATGAGAGGGTTTAAATGCTTAAAAAATCCCAGCTGATCCCATGACGTCAGGTATGTGCTTTTGCAGGACTGAATCCAGCATGTCTAGAAAAGCTGATTCAACTCCTACCACCATCAATTGGCAGGATTATGTGAAAATGAACCCCTGGCAGAGATGTTTAGTTTATTCAATATTATTTCCTTAAACATATATACATAAATAATTCCTTATAATTGCTAATCACCACAGCTCTTCAGAAAATAGATTTCGATATTGGACTCAGAAACTGACTTCTTTGACCTTATTTTATAAGGAACAAGCCAGACAGTGTAACCTTGCTGTTGGCAGAATTGAGGACGAAGTTGATCTTAATTCCAGTTAAAGTCTTGCTTGCTCTTTGATCACATGAAACAAGGTCAAAATTATTTTACCTGAAGGTGTACCCTGTAAAACTCAGAGAAGTGCTACAAAGAAGCAATAGAATCATTCATAATTTAAATGACAGCATGTTTTATACAAAGAACTGTCAAGGAATATGATAAGACTGTGAAGTAAATTGAATAGAACTCAAGGAATCTATTGCAGCTGGTAGAGCTAAATGAGAAGGATTAAAATCATAGTTAAAAGGAAGGGCACTGGAAATGAAAGTGGTTAGAGACAGATGTAAAATCACTTTAGTGATTTAGCCTATTTCTAGTATTTTACAAATAAAAAATAATTGCCTATTAGGAGGAAATAGTTATTAACAGCATAATAAAAAAGAGAATGGAAAGACAGAAACTTGAAGAATGAAAACACTCAGTAAAGAAGATGGGGCAGCCTGCAAACATACTTCAGTTGTAAGTTGAGGTGCTTTTAGTGATTGAAGTTTTCTTATTAATGAAAACATTTAGAGCCTCTTACCACAGCTCGCATGGTCTTGTGCAAATTTCAGCAACAAGATGCTGTATAAAGATATCATGCAAGTGAAAATGGAGTAGCTTAAATTCTGATTTTCCCACTAATTTCTTCAGGATTTTTTTGTGCAATACTGAGGAACACTGTCTCAGGTGTTTAATTTGACTTTTAAATGGTAAATAAATAAAATTCTTTTTCCTGCCTCCAATCCATGCACACACACACAGAGCAGTCATATAAAACATTAAAACAACAGAAGAAATAATGTAATGTTGTCCAATTATTTATCTAAATATAAAGCTTTATGCTCTAGTTAGCAGTAAGCTTCATAAGAGATTAAACTAAAATAGGGAAAATAAGAAGACCCACTGAAATGAAGTCATGAGACATCCCAGGTTTCTATTGGTATCCACATCCCTGAAATATTCTTATTGCCTGGAAATATCTCATTAAGATGAATGGGTCACTTCATAAGACTTTGGAGACTTTCTGAAAAGGCATAGAGACAGGAAAGGGAGAAATAATAGCATTTACTTTCTGCATCATTTAATAGATACTTACTGGCATGGCAATCAGATGCTTTACATTTTAAAAAATGACACAGAGAACCACTCAAGATTTTTGTGATTTTTCACTTTTCCTGCGCAAGCTTTCACACTTGAAACACATACACACGTTTTTTGTTTTGTTCTTTTTCTTCTAATTAACTAACTTAATGTTTCAAATTATTAGCAGTTAAAAGCTTCTGTTAATATTGGTACATCTCAAATACAGCTTCATGACAGGTAAGTGCTAACATACCTTCAGTGTGTATAGGTTTCCTTTAAAGCCTGTTAATGCAGGCCTCTTCCTTTTCAGCAAAGGTGTACCTAATGTACCTTCTCCAGCTGTTCCAGTTGTTAGTTTGTCTTCAGAGTTCACACTGACTGAAATAAAAGCAACCCTCAAAGCAGCAGGATAAGCCTGCTATTAGACTAGCTTAACAGAAATTTCAGCCTCCTGATCAAAGAAATGGGAGTAGATAGGAAGACAAGGTGGTACCTGAAGATCTGGTACACCTCTAATTAGGCCAGTGTAATTTCCCAGGGAGCTGAGTAAAGGCTTAGACAATTTCATATCAATCTCCTGTTCAACATTTGCTGAGATGGTACACTTCATCACCACTTGGTGGGGATCTAGCCAGGCTCCTTCCCCCTAGAACCAAACTGCCTCTTCATAAAGGTGATGATTTCATTGCTGCCCGAGACAAGTGAATATTTTCTGATATATAAAAAAAAGGACATTGCACAAAACAGAGTCACTGCTGCATCTCCTCCTCATTCTGTATGGATTCTTTCTTTGCCTTCCTTCAAGGAATTATAAAAGTCAGTCATGGTTCTATGCCTTCACTGCTAGCTAGTGGAGAGAAAGGATTTTAGCAATACCTGCCGCCTTGTCCAACACCTGTAAAGGAGAAGAGCTTGATTAACCCCACAGCTAGCTGATGGGTAGGTGCCCATGTGATGGAACAAAACTCTTCCCAATACAGACAGATAATGTAGCAACATGATGTAATCTTGCAGCAACACGTTGGGAGATTGAGGATGGACATTGGGAGAAACTTTCCCACTGCACACTCTGCTCAGAGAAGCTGTGAATCCCTTTCCTTTGCAGTTTTCAAGACTTAGCTAAACAAAGCTGGCTGACCTCCCATGGGGTCGGTGACTGCCCTGCTTCAGGCAGCAGGTTGAACTCGACGACCTTGGGACGTTCCTGCCAACCAACACTTACAACATTCTTTGAGCACTGTACACTTATAAAGGCCAAGCTGGATGCCTTGAGGCAACAAAAGAACTGAATCTGTAGAAGTGTCAGAGGTACAGAGGTATTTGAACCTGCTCCTTATCTGTGGGACCTTTGGGATCATGAATTTATCCCTAACTGGGTCCTTTAAGCATGTCCTGATATTCTTCAAAGAGTCAAAATTGTCTATTAACTTTGTTAGCATAATAAAGCTTTAGCTTTAAGTAATCAGTAGTTTCCTCAGTGACTTTGAGAACATGAAATCTATATTCCTTTCTCACATCTTCAAAATAATTGCCAATGCCAAAGTGTGTTACAATGCAAAAAAGTACCAGAAAAGCTTCAGTATCCGGAATTGGAATTTCCCATATCCATATTTTAACAATTATTTGTTACAATACAGCAGCCAAAGCCTCAGCTGATAATACCACCATTTTGATGGCATATTTGTCACTATTTTAAATTTGCATAAAGGCAATTATTTAAACAACTATATAAATAATAAGCTCTTTGAAAAGTTCAGCTGAAATTGCTCTATATTATTGGACATAAAAGCTTTTCAGCATTTTTAGTCTTGCTCTGGAGGATCAAGTCTTCAACACCATAAGATTTTGTGACATACACTGCAAACAAAATAAGGAAAATGCAGAAAGCATACCCTGTATTTTATAATTATTTTAGCAAGTATTAAAAAAGACTGATTTTTCTTGAAGCATTTTCAGTTAAGTGGTAGAAATTTTTAAATTATCTGAAGTAACTAATACGTTGTGAAGTTAAATGCTTTATAAAATTCTATTTCATAAAGAATCATAATCCACAAGATCACTTCTCTTCTGCTACTATTTTTCTTCACTAATTTATATTTTGCTGTGGAAATCTACAGTTACATTTTTTCTTAAAAAATAGTGAAGATCAAAAACATTTTTTAGCTTATTCTTTTGAGTAAATAATTTTTAAACTGAACTTTAGTGAAAAGCTGTTTATGCAAACAATTTTCCAACTAAATTTATCAAAAATCTCATTTGCTATTATGAAAAAATGTTGTTCCTAAGGCCTACATTCCAACAGTGTTACAAATACAAACTTACCTTACAGAGACATAAATTTAAAAAAAAATATTTTAGCAAATACTTTTAAAATGTTTTACATAGAAATTTTTTAACAAATGGGATTTTTTTTCTCATGTCCCAAATCTGATACACTATTTCTAATACCTGAGTATCATTTTTCTATTAAAATACAGATTACATAAAAATTGCTCGTCAGATGCATTCATTTTTTTAATCACCACTTCTAATGCATCAGTCTGTTCTGTTAAAGAACTGAAATAAAAAATAAAAATATGCACATTAAGCTAGTTGGGTTTAAGGCATCTTTGCCTGATTATCTGTTAGAGAAATTAGCATGTCTTAGGCAACAGAAAAAACATTCCATTTTATTGGCACAAAGCCATATATCTATGGGCATTAATTCTGTAATTTTAAAAAGTGACAATAACATTCTAGAGTCAAAGGACACTGTTTACTAAAAGGGTGGTTTTGGTAACTCACAAATAAAGGAAGCAAAGTTGGCATTATCTTTTCTTCCTGTCTTTTAAAAATTCTAGTGAAAAGAACAGCTCATATGGAGACATTTAACTTTTCTTTTCCTATGTTGATGTCAGCTTTGCAGTTATACTTGGCATAACAGCTTTGATTAAACATTTTATATAATTGTAAGCTTCCTGAGGGGACTCAGAATGGAACTATCAGGTGCTTGGGTTACATTCCAGATGGCAAGAGATTTGCTCAGCTTCACACTCCTCTTCCCACTGATGATACTAAACCACAGTGGAATTCATTTGCAAGTAATTCCAGGAACCATCAGGCTGAATTTCAAAGAATTTTAAAAAATCAGCAACTCTGCTCTTAAAACAAAGCAGATGATTTGCAGTATGTGTTTTATAAACAATTCCAAGGATTTCCCTTGAATAATTTTTAATCCTGTGTCTGCAAGGGTTAGGTTCCAGAAGTGCTGCTGTTGCCCTAAGTTACATGTGAGCTGAAATGGCTTTCCAGAGTTAATCCTTTCCCACTCCTGATGTGCTGTGTAGTTAAATGGATACTTGAGTCAACAATCTCTAGAAGCAGACAGGTTTGGTAAGGGCGTGTTGAGAAGTCAGCCTGTAATCATATTCATTTGGGCTACCATCACAAATGGCCATTATCTACACAAACTTCATTTACCACAGCAAGTTGGCTTCTGCAAGCAGTTAGGAGAGATCCAATCTCACCTGCAGGAATTGCAATACCAAGGTTCACCTTCAGGATGTTCAGGAACACACCTGAGGACACTGCAGCTCTATATTCTAGAAAGCATCAGCTGTGGAGGGACTGGAGGACAATCCCAATGACCATTCTCAGAAATCTCTAATGCAGCTGGATCTGCTGTTTGCCATTTCCCTGTTTCCAGTGAGCTGTCAACTGTTCATACTTGCTTCTTACCTGCAAATAAAATATTTTAAAGTGTGCTTATCCATGCATAATGATCAAGATGGACTGGCTTCAGGAGTTTTTCTATCCCATTAAAGTGGACATCCAGAATGGGACTTGAGCACAGTGGAAGTATTTCCACCTAAAGCTTCATCACAAAATTCTCTCTGGCTATTGAATACTCTTAAGGTCACTATTCAGAGTTGAGACCCAAGACCAAAGCAAGACCTTCTTGTCATGCAAAAAACTGAACAAGACTGAACTAAATACCTGTCACAAAAATTAAATACTGCATTGAACTTTGTTTCATGTTAGCATCCTGAAGACTATCTGCTGGATTTTAGGCTCAACACCCAGCAGTAGACTGGCATTCTGCTTCCCATTCTCAGTAACACATAGCTGTGACTGCTTGGGGATGCCTGAGGAAGAACAAGCAGCCATGGGGAGATGAGTTACTGTTCTTATATTTCATCAAAAGACAAGAACAATAATGATGTGATTGTCCTTTTAGAATGCATTGAAAGAGTGGTTATAGATACAGAGGAGAGGAGTTTGAAAAGACTTTTTTTCTAACCTGGAACCAAAGTTTTGTTCTGTGCATGGAACAAAATTGTAATGCAGAATGAGAACTGAACTAATGCTAACAACTACAAGGAGTTACTGGCCAAAATAAAGGCTCATCAGTGAGTATGTGCAGATCCACTCAAAATTAGCGCAACAGACAACAGCAGAAGTGATAACTGCAGTGAAATTAATGCCTGAATTTTTGATCCCAATTCCTTTTATTCACTTTGTATTATCCACTTTTTTACTGCTAACAAGAAAAGGTAGAAGAGCAAATACACAAAACTGCATAACTTGATTCTCATCAAAAGCTACAGAGGAAATTGAATATTTTGGAAAATGGGCTTTGCTGTTATGCATTAAATCAAATGAAAATTCATCAAAATACTGTCTGTCAGAATTCATCATCCTCTAAAAACCAATCAAGGAATTATACTGTGGGTAGTAATTTGAAAAATTAACATCAATAATCTGATGTTGGACTGTCTTTGGAATGCAAGGTATGATTAAGCAACTCTTGGTTGTCAGGTTATCTCAGGACACAGTTATTTCAAACCCCACCTCATTCTGAATAAGCAGAATATAGAAACACTGCACTGGAGCATCTTAACATAAAAACAATATGAACATGAACAAATTAATTTTGTGGAATGATGTCTGCTTTCAATATAGTTTGCAGACCTTTAATTGCTAGGATGTAAAAGTTAAAGAAGTATTTCACTATAAGGGATTCTTTGAATCAAAGAATTAAAAGTAACGTGAAACAGAATAAAGGTCAGTAAAGGATTTAGTCAATTTGCTTATGAGTAACACTTCAATGAAATGTAAATCTTCTATCAATGAGTAAAATGTCATGCCTGAACCATATTACAGATCTAGCAACATAAATGAGAATTAGAAAGAACATTATTTCATCTAATATATATATATAAGAAAAGTATTAAAATATTTAAACAGTAATATATAGATTTAAACATTTTTTCATTTAAATAGTGCTTAGGAAATAACATTACAATAATAGAAAAAGTCATATAAGTTAATCTAAAAATTAATATATAGCCAAAAGATATAACTTCAATTACATTTTAAATTTGAACTCTGTTTTGAAATTACCATGACAGGCATTAGAAGCATTTGTTTACAGTACTGGTATTTTTGGTGTAGTTATATTTAAATATTAGTTCTGCAGTTTTGATCAATCAGTTTATTGGAGGATTTTTAAAAAAATTAAAATACCAGTCCTGAGTTTGAATACAGTGAAGTCCTCAGGATGTAAGCATCAATTATAAACCACTGTTCTGACTGTCCTATTGATTCAAAAATAAAAATGGAAAAAACATTCAAGTCATAGCAAAGTCCTATGGGACAGAAAGCAATCCAATACCAGAGCTACAAAATTACTACTTTATGCCACTTCCGAGACCTGAACTTGTTGAAAATTCAGAATCCGTTCAAGGAGCAACTACTTGAATTTAAATAACAAAGGATTATATCTACTGTAGCTCTTACAGAAATCTTTGTTCAAGAGAAGAGTCAAAAATGGACAGTGCAACATTAATCAGGAAGGAAATCTTCAGAAACATGATCACACATCACCTCTGTAGGCGATGATTTTGCTTACAATTCACTTGATTTAAATCTACTCATTTCCTTCTCTATTCTCTATTAGAAAATTCTTCACAAGACAAGTACTTTCAAAGGAATCTCGGAAATCATTCTCTTTCCATAAATAAAACTGCCAATAAATATCTCATACCTGCTAGAAATTTATGTGTAATTATGTAACATCCCAAATTTTGGAAAGTTAGATTTCAATGTCATAATGTCTGAGTTCATGGACATTCATGGACTTTTAGTCTGTCCATGAGATAATAGAAAAAAGTAGCTATTATTACTCTGTTTACACAAAATATTATTCTCAAGTCTTAATGGGGTAGAAGTATTCATAAAGTAGAGGCAAAAAAATCACTTCAAACTACAGCAATTCTTCACATAAAGCTATTTTTGGAACCTGTGAATTATATAGCTATTCACAGTCACGTTTTGTCCTTGCCAATACTTGTCAAAACACCTAGGAGAGCTCACCTCAGAGCAATCTTTATAATTTTTATGAATTTATGTTTGGTCAGTCCTTCTGAAATTCTGTAAAGTAAGATAGGTATTTGGAGAGGTTTGGGAGCATGTGAAATCCCAGAAAGCTAGGATGACAGGGTAAAATTATTTACAGCCATAGTGGTGCCACCATGTTGATGTCACTATGCTGATGTCTACTTAAGAAACAGCTTTGTCATGCTGTTTACAGTTCTTATGTAAATAATAAATACCCTAAACTCCAGTAATTTTTAAAACCTTAGCCACCTATTGGGTGTATTCTATATTTTTTAATCTGGCAAGGTCTCCTCTGTTCAGTTTTACAACCTTCTCCCTACTTCTGAAGCAGAAAATATGACTATAATCTATGCACAGATAACATGGAAAGTCCCATCAAGAAATTATTTATCACATGAATAATTTTCTATATGGTAAAAAAGATTCCTCCTTTTTCAAGAACTGTGAGCAATCTGAGCCCAAGACTGCCTGACTGACATGCTAGTCATCACAAGCAATCAGAAAATTTGTGGGGAAAGACGCATTGATGATGACACCATTTTAATGCTTCTAGATTTTTCTTTTCTTTTAGTGCAGGCTTTTATTGCTTTCTAGTGTTTCAGGGGACATACATGAATATCTCAAATAAAAATGTGGTAGCTTAGAAATTTGCATTACGTGTATGTTTCAGAAAGCAGTTATGGGTCAGATGGTGCCTAACTGCATAGAGCTGCAGAAGGGAATAAATCCTCCCAGCTCCTCTTGTGCACCCATCTGGGAAGAGCAGCAGTTCCAGCACTGAATAACACACTTGGTCTTCCCACAGTTTTGCCCTGAGAGAAGTTTCTGGACTGCTTGAAAAATACTTGGGAAGGCAGAAGGAAGTGAATTTACTGGTCTCGTTCAGCAGATGTTCCTTAAGGTGCATATTATCTGCACACTGTGCTTTTCTGAGGTCACTGAAAGGACATGGATTTTTCCAAGGAATCTAAAGAAAAAGGGGAAGTAAACTAGCATGCTTGGTTTGTTAAAATACTGTTCCTTGTAACACTCAAGTGCAAATATGCCTGACCTACCTCTTTAGCTTGTTCCTCTGTAAATGAAATAAAAAGAAAAGTAAATTTCAGGGTGCACTAAAACAGAGAAATTTGGAAGATGAGGAAAGAGGCAATTTCTTGGTTTCTGACTAACTGAAATAAGGGGGAACTCATCACTTCTAAATATTAACATAGTATTTACCCTCAAGGCAAATGAGGCAGCTCAGATTGACAAAAAAACCCTGCCAAGGCAACCAGTGAAAACAGGTTTGGCATTTTTAGGACAGAGGTTCTGGGACTGCCTGCACAAAAGATTCATCAAAAATTTACTGAAACTGGTAATAGGGTAGCTTTTTTCCTCATATGGGACTAGAGTGAAAACCCACAAATATTCAAACCTTTCTAACAAAAGCAACAATGCACGTTTGTTTCTGAATGGACTCTTGTATCTGTATCATCTTCAGATGTCAAAAGTAATTTGATTATATGAATTTTTACAATGAATAGGAAGACTTAAAAGACAAGGAGAAAATACAGTCAAGTGAAATAAAGCCGGGAAAGGCAGAGTAAAGCACTTTGGGATGCTATTTTAGGGCAATGTTTTTATTAATTAATCTCACAATCACACAGCATCTGTCAGCTATGGAAAAAATGTTAAGGAAGAATGAATGAAAATTGTACTATGGAGAAAAAAAAAATACATAATGAGCTGATTACAAAATTATCTCCTCTAGACCTTCAGAAGAATACTAGGTTGAATTATACAAGATACAAACTTAATATGTTCATACAACCTGTGTTGGGAATGAACAGAGTCACATCTGGCTGACTCAAGGACGAAATTCTACTTTGTGCTTTTACCCTCATGGGTAGAGTAGATGAACACTTTGGGTGGCTGAAATCACAGAGCTGAATATTCATTAGAAAAGACAAGCATTGCAAATACAGGTAAGCCTCTTTTGAAACAATGAACCATTTGCAGGTGTATGCTTCCCAAATGTGTTTACTTTTTTTTCATGGTTCAGAAAATTTGGCTGGATATACTTTTGCTGGAAAAAGTAAAGAACAGATTGTCTGGACTGTTTTTGCTCCTTATTTTTGGCATAATTCTTGGAATCAATAATGAAATAAAAGATCAGAAAACAGAGAATGGTTTTTAAGAGATACCTTCCAAAATACATCCTGAAATTAAGATTTAAGATGTGCATATTGCCCTGTGTATATCTCCCTGTATAGTGAACAACAGATACAAGTACAGTAATTTCACGACCATAAGGCGCACCGGACTATAAGGCGCACCCGCCGACAGCCAGCAAAATTCGCAACTTGCAGATCAGATAAGGCGCACCGGACTATAAGGCGCACCTTCTTTTGCAGCGAGGCTCCGCCCCCAGCTCCCCTGCGCAGTTGCTGGC
>PYHW01010703.1:4663388-4673970 GCA_013186435.1 Turdus rufiventris
GTAATGTGATTTTGGCATGAATTTTAAACAACAAACATTCTGAAAAAATACTTTCAAGTCCCAAGAATTTTCACATGCAAATTGAAATTTTTGGTGTAATCATATATATAATTAATATTTTGACACAAAAATCACAACAGTAAATCTTTAATTTATGGAGGTGTTTTAAATTTTTCTTATATCTATAACCACATAAGTATTCCCTGTGCATCCCAGAGGTCTTTATGTATCACCTTTTAATTACTTCACATTTACTAAGAGCTACAAAGAAGGTTAATGCTGCCTTTTCATATTCTGTGCACTTCTTTTACAAGAATAGACAGTGATTTTAGTGATTTCCTTCAGCTGAGCCCCTGGTCATATTGCTTTGGTGTGTTTGTATTCTCGGTGCAGTGCCAGAAAGATTTCCACTGTCAGTTATTTCACAGGTTGATTCCATATCATTAAAAATATATAGCACCATTTCCAGCTGAAGAAGAACTGAAAAGCTCCAATGCATTCTTAAAGGAGAGTTCTAGTAAAGGACTTCTAAATCTCAGTAATTGCTATGTGGCTATGACCAGGAACTAAATCCCTGGTGACATAGCAGTGAATGGGACTGCCCCACTGGCTCCTCTTTTCCTTTCTGCCTGTTAAGAACAGCTGTTTTATTTTTGTATTTCTGTTCTCTTTATTCTCTAATACACTGGAGATCAAAACATGGGAGAAAGCATTTCCTTAACAATACCAAATCAATTATTTAAACTGAAGTTGTTTTGTTTGTCTTGACCTCAAACACAAAGCAGATGATCTTCCCGTAATTGCACCTGAGGAATTAAAACTGTGCTGCTAATGTGCAATTCTGCTATTAACACACTTTGTCTAATGATATTTAAATGAAATATTTGGTGTGCACTTTGTCCCTAAAAGTCAGACTTATTTTTTATTTTCCAAGATAAAGAAATACTAATTTTACATTCCATTAAAAACAATCATTGTAGCAGACAGTTTCCAGCTGATTACTTCTCTCTCTGCCTAGGTGCTTGCATGTCCCTTGGTGCATGTTTCCTTTCTTGTAGCAACTCAACATTTCTCCAATCTAAGGTACATGTCACAGCATGTTACCAAATACTGTGACTTGAAGCTATGAAGGCAAAAAAGTAAAAGATAATGAGGTCCTCATCTGTATTTATATTTCTTCTTATTGCATTCTTTCTGTATTTCCTCTTTCCCATCTCACAGAATCACAACAAACTCATCATCCACCCTGGGCCCACAGATGCTGAGGGCAGGTACAAGCAAACTGAGGAGTCTCAGGAGAGGCAGCCTCAGACACACAATCAGTGTTTGCCCAACAGGCCAACACTGCTCGGTACAAAATGCTCCTGAGCCGCTTCTGCCACAGGAGAACTCTGTCTTCAAAAAGCCTCCCATGAGCTCTCATGCAGAATTCACTGAGATACAGAACAAAATATAAAGGAGACTGACTTAAAAATTACTCATGCAAGCAACATGTGACTATGTACAATGTTCTCCCAACCAATCAAGCTTTCTCTCTTTTTTTACCTATAGATGAAACATCTTCCATTCCTAGCATGATTTGTTTTCAACACCTTATTATATATGATTAAAAGTTTAACGATGTTTTGATACAAAAGATCTTTTGCATAATTGCAAGAGAATGACATGAAACTAATACTAAATATAAAATTTTGTCTCTTATTCTTCAGTCAAGCTTTTACAGAGCATCTGCAAAGGATTCCATGAATTCTTCCAGTGTTTGCTCTGGTGTGAATGGGGTTCATCCCTCTAAATTATGATAGCTGCCAGCAACTTTAAATTATTCACAGTTAATGAGGAAGAGGAAAGCCCTCAGCACTCCTGAGGTTAGAAGGACAGATGTGGTGTTAAACCGGTATTCTGTCAACTGTGAAGGCATGATGCCTGTGCAGCCACTAAAACAGCCTTAAACTGCTAATATGCCACTACAGCACTGAAGAGTAATGGCTCTGAACCCCAGGGTTTAGGCCATAATGTTCTGAGACTCCTGTAAACAGTGAAGCGGATATAGTTCCTGCTACAAATACAACGCTCTGGCACTCTAATAAACTAACAGGTTATTATATACGATCTTTTAAAAAATGACCACTTTCTGGCCTGTTATACTGCTACCGAACACCTGCAACTTCCCTGCAATTAATTTATCAGTAGTTTGATTTTTTACAAGGTTCCAGAGTAAGCATGAAATGCATCTTTTAAAGTTTGTTATATAATTCCCATTAATTTCAAATACAACTACTTGGTTCCCTCCTAAAATTGGTTTAGAAAGCATAAACCTTCATATATTTTGACTGACCTATCTACTTTTAAATCAATCAGTTCAATCTCCTGGATTTCAGGATGCTAACAAGACACGTAGACATCCATAGCAGAAAAGAAAGTGCTCAATTGCCAGACATGAGTTCATGGTAGACATGAGGGCTCTGGTAATAAACACCTTATGTGTCACTTCTTCTGTGGGTGGCAGTGTCCAGCCATAGCTCTGGGCTGCAGATTTAGGGATCCCAAATAGTGAACAAGCTTTGTATTTTAACACAAGACTATGAAGATACTATGATAATTATCTGATCCCTGTGTGCATCCTTCAGTGAACAGCGTCTCAGTCATCTACTGTCTGCCAACATCTGA
The DNA here is from genome assembly GCA_013186435.1 of Turdus rufiventris. Taxonomy (NCBI): domain Eukaryota; kingdom Metazoa; phylum Chordata; class Aves; order Passeriformes; family Turdidae; genus Turdus; species Turdus rufiventris. Next base: position 4,666,056 of record PYHW01010703.1, read on the forward strand.
GCATTCTTGTAGGACTTCTCCTAACTTTCCTCTTCTTCTCTTCTCAGAAGTGTGTGTTTTTCTACAATAGTTCTTTACCCCTGAAACTGTGAAATTGCACAATAAAGTAAAAGTATTCTGAATACAAGACACTACAAATTCACCGTAACCTAAAAAAGACAAGTGAACTCACTATGTGAAGAAAGATAAAATTATTGTGGGCCATATTGAGAAGGAAACTGCAAAATCAGCTTTTTCTTGATTCATCATTGTCTCCACATCCATGGGGAAACACCTGCTGAAATAAATAGACATAAAAGTATGTACACACAGGATTGTTTGCAGTTTCTTGTCAAAAAACATTTGCTGCGCCTTGTAAAAAAACATTTGCAGTGCATTCTAAAAAAATGATGACCAAGGAATTAAATATATGATTTTACAGGTAACTCTTTTTTATAGTAATAGAGATTTTTTTTTTTTTAAATTTAATTTTTTACCTGTACTGCAACTTGCAGTAAGATTGGGAGTTTCTGTTAAGGAGAATCCTTAATTTACTATGTAGGGTGCCTTGACTGTCTAAAAAGGCAAAAAAAATCACCCTTTTTCAATTAGGGTTTTTACAAGTTTTTTGGAATATTTCCATGGTTCTCGAAATTGCAAGTATGTATTAGAAAAAGATTGTAAAAAGGAACAAACATTTTCCTATAAACTAATGATTCGACTGAAACAGATTTTTGTTCCATTCGTAGATGCAAAGTTTAGCAGCAACCAGCAGGCTGAACACTTACATATAAGGAAGAAATTAAAAAAACATATGTAATAGTACCAGTCAGCAATGCCTTTTAAATCATGTCCCAATGAAAGCAATCTTACTGCAGAGTTCCTCAACACAAGCCAAACCTTTCATTAATAAAAATGACAAATCTCATATCCCATTTAATCTTACTACACTTACTGTTATTATTAACACTGTTTTATAATAAAGCCATTTCCTTTAGCTATAAGTTTTCTAAAGAAGTGAATGATGTTTCTTTGTGATACATTAGATACAAGCACTGTATTTTTGTTGTCCATTATGTAAGTATTTTATTCTGAAATAATTCCCAAAGGCCTGCTATCAGTGGACAGCAGATGGAACTTTATTCTTTTTGGTGTCTGCAAAACTTTCCCAAATAATATATGTCTTGTTCATGTATTCATCACTCAGCTCTGATGTATGCTGACCAGTTCTCAAACATACCTAGACAGAAATGGAATTGAACATACATTCTCTTTCTAGTAAATATTCACTCTTCTGGGAGGTTCAAGGGAAGCCCTGAGACCTTCAGCACTGCTGAACCTGTGAGAATTTGAACTCAGTGTCTATGAAGATGGTCTGGACTTTGAAGCTAAAATAGAACTTTATAATTAGTCAGAAGAAGAAAAATAGAGCAATCTATTAAATGCATGGATAACCTGATATTAATTGCCAGTAAATGAAACCAGCTTTTTCTTTTAATACCTCAGTGTCCTATATGTTCACTATAAAAAGCTGAATTTGTGGTACTTGCAGGCATCTAAAGGTCAAAGAAACCAATTAAGAGCAGTAGAACCAAATGTACACGTTTTGACTCAGGCAAGGACAAACAGTGACACAGTAAATGCTTTGATGGGAACCTCAGCTGGAGTAAGAGGCTACATATTATGATGTCATTACAAAGCACTGAATATGGCACTAAAGTTGCCAAGAGAAGGAGTCTGGGTTCCATTCACCTTGGTAAAAATGGGAGGATCAGTATTGTGTCAGTTGGAGATTTTGGTTTATTTTCCCATTAGTCTCTAGAATGAAATGAGATGATCCTGTGGCATGAACAAAACATTAAGATAAATTCTAATTAATTTGGAAAAGTCATATTTTGACTTCAGAACTTGTTGGGGTTTTTTTTCATTTTTCACTCATCGCATGAGTTTGTGAAAACTTGACTTCCTCTGTGCTCTTTTATAGGATTGTGTGCAATGGCCTTGATTTTGAGTAGGGTTTCTGGAATGCCATTTTTTAAGTTTTCGATTTCCCTTCCAAGAACTCTTCTTAATGCTGCTCTCTTCTGCTCTGTTCCCATGTGCATGCATACCTTCCTGAAACCCCTGAGTTTCAGAAGCCATATAAATATGGCTGCTTTTCAAGTAACTTTTAGTTCAGTAAGTAAGAACTGAAAAATTTCACAGCAGAGTTTACTGTTTCAGCTTGGGGCAAGCTGCCTGAACTTTCCGACACTGACCTCTTGGATAAATACAAAACTACAAGTAGGTTCTCCTCCCCCTTAGTGAGGAAAGCTAGAAGCAAAAAGAGAAGGAAGAGACATAAAAGAGAAAAAGATGCCTGCAGCTAAATTTTGCCTCTTGTTGCTTTCAAGCAACCCAGCATAATTTCACCAAGTTTTTCAGTGGGTGACAGGTAGCTGGTATCACTCACAGCTCACTGTATTGCCATAAAAGCAGAGGGGAGGCTGAAAACCACAGAACTGCAACACTAAGAAAGGTTAATAACGTGACAATTTTTCAGAAACAAAAAACAGCTCTAAATTTTTATTACCTTTGTTGCAACTTAAGACAGACTGCCAATTCTATAGAGTGAGAGACATCACTGAACACATGCCTCCTCATCTGTTCTACTAAAATTGTAGAGTTACTCCCTAAAGGTGTATCTATTCCCTAATAATTACTGTTCTTCCACAGTGGTTTGCCCATTTTGGATTCTGAAAACATCATGTGATATTTCAATTCTCCATATAGTGTCCATAAATGATTTAGCTGTTCCAATATATTTTTACAGATGGACTTAGTCAATAGCTGAACTTTTAGGTTCTGTCTCCTTTATAAAACAAAAGGGTTCCTAGGTCCACAAAGGTGAGCTATACTTAATGGCTAGTCTAGGGAGACAAAGAATTTTTAAACAAATTATACTAATTCCAAGCATTCAGATTCAAAAGATAAGCCCCCACTCATAACATTGGCTTTAAAGTCTTGAAAGGAAGAAGGGAAAAATGCTCATTGTCTCCATTTCATCCTACTGAGGTGAACTTGTCAATCATTTCTTTCTAACTTAAAAAACATTTTAAAATACAATAATAATGATGATGATGATGATGATAATAATTACAACAACAACAACAACAAACAAAGCTTAAATTTGGAATTGCAAGGTGAACCAGGAGATTCATTGTAATTTTTAAGAAAGAACGTCAGAATGGTGGGGAATGAGGATTCTTGGTAAATCAAGGAAACTGCCACAGAATTTAGGGAGGTAAAATGTGACATTACTTGATTTTTTATAGAGAGATATATTGTATGTATGTATGTATGTATGCTACAGTGCACTAACTGTATGTGGCTTTTAAAGACATCATCTCATAAATAGATATCAAAACACTTCTTAACAATAATCAGAATCATCTACTTCACAAATGGAATGACTGGGACACAAAGGATGGAAACAATCAGACAAAGGGAGCAGCCAGCAAAACCCTTGTATTGACCTTGTAGCTCAAAAATCCAACAGAAGTATTCCTTAACCAACAATATCCCAAAAAAAGCATTTCTACATTTACACATTTTACTTGTATTTACAATGAAATGTCCAAGATGAACAAAATACATCTTATTATTGTGTGTAGTGTTATGCAATTTTCTCATCCTTTTTTTCTAAAAATCCTATTTCTATGCTTAGCATAACCACTTAATAAAAATCATTTCTTGTGAGCTTCTGATCTGATCTAAATAAACCTGTTCATTTTATCTTTCTGAATATATAAAGTTTTCGGGTCTTAAATTAGATTGAAAATATACAAAATAAATTCAAATTGCTTTGACTCTCTGACACCCAAAAAATTAAGTAAAGGCAAAGTATAAACAGAAAAGAAGAAAGGATAATTTCAAGGTAATATCAATATCTTTACCCTAAACATGGAAAAAATCAAAGGGTGGCATATGATTAAAAATAGTTTACCAAGGACAACACTTTTGTCACTATTTAGTGTAAGTATTTGGCAATCAGCATCTAAATTTTATTATTTAATCCTGATAAGACTTATGTGCAAACTTAAATTTACTCCAGTGCTTAAAGTTTGTTGTGTGCATAAATCTTCAGGATCACATCTGAGTCATCCATTTAATCCTTGTGATATAAAACAGTGTGTCACCATGTAAAGTAATGTATCACACATTTCTTTGGAAAAGGAACTTTGTCTGGGAAGATCACTCTGACTACACGGGGTATAACAAGTTATCATTTCCAAAACCGCACAAGAACACATGGGAAAAGCTGGACATAAAAATAATCAGATTGTCAGAATTACAGCTCATTTTTACAAACCTCAGAGACTTCAAAATATAGGATCATTTGGCTGATTATTTACAGATTACAACTCTTTCTGAGTTTTGGCCTCTCACATATGACAAGCTATTAAGTTCTGAAAATAAAAAAAAAAATATTGAAACGAAGCAGGGCCCAATAAAATAAAGCATAAAAATCAACTTATACTTGCAAAGGCTCTGAACTGGAAAAAGGCTGTATTCACAAACAGCTTCCGTTCATTATGGAGCATGTTTCTAATTTCCTACTGCTGACTCACAGCAATTAAGCCAGAAAACATAGTCAAGACAGAAAGACAGGCAATTCACTATTGGCAGATAAGCTTATTCACAGTGTGAATCTGGCTCTCAGGACAAGAAATGAGGTGTCACAAAATCCTGGAAACACAAATTTTCCATGTGCTTTAATTTAAAAATTAGAGCAAATGGAAAGAGGTATGTGGAATAATTAGGCTGACAACATTATGGTTTCACTTACAGCAGGCATAGCAACAACAGGCAGCTGAAAACAGAAGGAATATAAAGCACTGAATATTACTTTAGTGATGGGAATATTACTTTAGTGATGGAATAATCTGTCACCTAGATCAAAGAAAATGTTTGGGTAAAAAATGCATAGTTCTGACAATATTAAGCACCACATGCAAGCAAAGAAATAAACAAACCAAATGTAAAGTTACAGCAGTGCAAAGAACAAAAGAATCAGAGTCATAAATGGGGCTTTTGCGTGCAATCTCATGAGCTAAGTATTCAGAGACAACAAGTTTTCAATAGTAGGGCAAATATGCATGCACAGAGGTTGGGTTAATACTTACTATAGTAATATCAGACATATTTCAAGCCTGTAAACTTCAATCATTAATTTTTATTTCTTTTATTCATTTTAACCAGCTGTGAAAGTAACTGTGCTCAGTACCAAATAAGAGTTCAGAGAAGTTTCTGACAGTCAATTGCAGCCCCTCATACCAAGGTTTGCACGATGCCACCTCACATAACTGAGAGAACTCTAAGATCCCAAGGGAACTGCTGGTAACCAGAGAGCTGGGATAAAACACTGGTACCATCTTCATCACACTCTCATAAGCATGACCATGGCAAGAATCAACAGTGGAAAGAGCTACTTCAACTTTTTCCACTATCTACCCAAAAGTAACTTGTTAACTTCTTTACTTGTATCTGCAACAGGAGGAGGAGAGCGGATGATCTTTAAGGTTCATTCAAACCCCTTAACATTCTATGATTCTGCATTTTAATATCTTCTCATCTGAATTCAGTTGCCAAGGTATGCACTTTTCATAGAAAAATGTCTTTTAAACATTTAAAGAAATGAGGAGGGACACCTTGCTTAATTTCCTTCATATAGCTAATTCTTCAAAAGTCACTTTGTCTTCTATTTCCAGAGCTGGTTTTTTTCAAAATAGGTTTAGTTTTCAATGCAGGGCTTTTCACAAAGGAGCAAATGCCCTGCATGTTACTATTATTTCAGATCACCAGTAGTACAGCGCATTTGTTGCTTTAAGACCACTAGGGTTAGATTATGTTACAATGGTCCTTGCAAGACCTGCTGCTGCATTCATCATTAAAGCATAAAGTGCAAACAACTGGTCTGGGCAAGCCTTCCAGCAAAGATGGGTTGCCCCAGAAGGCAGGGATTACATCTAGCTGAAGCAAGATAAAATTATTTTCCACTTTGTCCCTGAGCATTTAGAACAAAACAAATAAAAATCAATATTTGACTGGTACTTAAGTGAAAAAAAAATACTCGGTGTTAGTAGAAACACAGGACAGGAGCAACCACTGTGCCTAGTTTTCAAAATAAAAGTATGTGTCTGAAAAAAGATACATAAAATTTACATAACTAGACATATAAGACTAGAGTTTTAAAAAAAAATTTACGATCAAATGCAGAAGGGGTTATAATTTTTTTCTTATGTAGGTGATGTTAATGACCTTCACCAGCTTAGTGCCATTTAAAACTTGAACTACTAGCAACATTATTTAGAACTTGGAGACTATTTTTCTCATTCTCAAGGTCAGATGCTTATCTACAATCACAAGACTTCAATCAGCACCATTTCTCTATAAGAATAAATACCTTAGACTATGGATTATCTTTCATAAGATGCAGAAAACCTGAGGGAAGGAAATTCCTGCATTCTATAAAAGCACTTCTATCTCCATCCTCTGAGTATTATTTTTTCTCTTCTACTTTTCATGTTGTCATTGACCAATAAACCTATTTTAGGTTTATAAACATCTATGTTTAGCACTCTTTTTCATTGTCACACATCTTATGCTATTTCATTTTTAGGGGAAATGACAATATATTCTATTTTACATGAGCATTCTCCAATGAAAGAATTTTAGTATCTGGGGTCCTCAGAACTCCATACAGGAAATCACAGAGACTGAAATCAGCTGAAGACTGAAATGTTAATGTCCACCAAAAAAAATGTTATTTATTCTCATTTGTTCTATAAGAGGGGTGTACAGAGTCACAACTAAGAGTCAAAAATATCCTATCAGTCTAAACACATCAAGCATCTGTAAATTCAATAATAGTCAACAAGAATAAAAAAAAAACAAACAAAAAAAAAAAACCTGGCTTAAAATTGTGGACTTAAACTTAACCCAATTATCAACTCCTGAATTTTGATACTGGGAAAGTGCTCTGTGTGAAGTATTCATGAAGGAGAGAAAAAGAAAAATCTGGCAGATAAATTATGAATTATTTTCTCAGCTCTTTTTCAGGACACCAAGTGACGTTCTTTGGTGTCTCCAAGTTTCCTCTGCTTTAAACATAAAACATTATCATATTTTAAAATTTAATGATCAAGTCATAAAGATATTACAAAGGATCTGTGAATAATAGTTACTTCAAAAGTATTTTAGATAGGTAAAGTTTAATGTTGACTTTAAAATGAATAGTTTTATCATCTGCCAGCAAAATTGCCTACCTTTTCCTGGTCAAGCTTCTTTTGGACAATTTGTATTAAATTCTAAGGAAAATATCTAGTTTGCAAAATTATTTCCCAAAGTGTATAAAGACAACTATTTTCAGGCCTCATCCTTTGTGTACAAACACATTTCAAAAACTAACGCCCAATTTTTTTTTGCACATTTATATACAAGTAGGGGAAATACCATAGGCCGATCAGAATTCATACAACTTTCTGGGTATTTGCTATTGCATATTGATCTTACCTGATCTTCATGACTCTCTCTTTTGTAGCATAAGTTTTAAGGCCATGTGTACTTCATTTTACTACATGATACCTGCCAGCAGACCTCAATTTTGATACTTTCAAACTCTGTTTCTTGTAAATGGTTAAAGAGCTCATTTTGTATTGCAACATTATAATTAGCTTCAAATCACCTCTTAAAAACATTTTAGACCTATTTTAAAAATTACAGTTTTATTAAAGTGAAGTTTTAATTTTGAGAGCATGTACTTAGCCCCAGCTGAAATCAAGATAACACTAAAGGAGGTGTCCTAGCTTGGAGGACAGGTGTCTGCTAAGAAAGGCAGGAGCTTCTCTTTGAAATGGAGAATGTAAACCCCCTCCCTCCAAATTATTATAATTTT
>PYHW01010703.1:4683141-4706002 GCA_013186435.1 Turdus rufiventris
CTTTCTTTCTTTCCTCTATTTCAAACACTTAAATTTATTCATGCAATTCCTCACCTGTGATTTGATTCTGCAAAGCACTACAATTTCCAGTTTCTCACATGCTTAGTGTAGCCCTTAAAATACTTCACAGATTTATATTTATATTTTATTCTCTGATTGCATTACACTTTATTTAAATGAAATGGTAATCTCACACATTCCAGCACTAAATCTTATATTTAAAGTGCATTAAAATCTTCAACTGTGAGGGACTAAACAAGTCTGAAAATATTATTACTAATACTTGCCAAGAGAAATAAGATTAATTGCTGGTTTTGCCTTCTCATACCATTGCATTTTCATTGTCTCTGGTGACAGACATTCCTGTCAACTTATCTATTTAGCTTCAATCATAGGACCCAGAAACATTTTTGCTGCAAACTTTGGGAACCCTATGAAACGCTCAATATGACTGAAGACTGCTGCAGAAGTATCTGCCAATTTGACTAAATCGTCTTTTTAATGTTTTTATTTACTCCTGGGAAATGTAGAATTCTGACAGACTACAACCTAGAGTGCTCATTTCACTCCAATACGTTAAATTTATAACTTCCCCTTCCAATTACTAATGTTTAAAAAATAATGTAAGTAGTACCATTCTTGGGCCCACCAAAAAAGCATACCTTGCTTTTAAAATATTCAAATGTTCAAGAATTCTATGCAGCTAATTTTCTTGAATCACTACAATAAAGTTCAGTAGCAACAATATCCAAATCCAAGACAACAGGCTATTATGTAAAAATTTTTAAATATATTTGAATCCAGGACAATATAGTGCCAAATGTATAATGTAAAATCATTTTAACCCTAAAGTATGCAGTTGTATGGCTACCATAATTAAAAGAACAGTTAAAAACATAATTAGACTGATAATTTTCTACAAAGAAGTATGTTGCTATTATCTCAGTGGGAGATAACCCTGGCCTTTAACTTGAAATCACCCTGCAAGTTACCTTCCTGATAAACAATGCAATATTAATATCACAGCTGGGAGCAGTTCTCTGAACACTCACAGCAGGTATCAAATTTGTTGCTTAATTTTTGTCAGAATAGTAGCATCTCTTTCTAATGGATATCTTTAGCATCAAGTAAGAGGAAAAAGTAGAGTTCAAGATCTAATTAAAGTAATTTCATATTAAGCTAAGGGACAAAATTATCCACAGTGCAGCAAATATTAAATCATGAAAAGCATGAAAGCAGCAAATTATTCAAGCCACATTTTAATGGTATGATTAAAGATTCTTAGTTACCAGGAATAGAAAAATAAGCATATAAAAACTGAAAAAATTCAAATACCTGGGGAAACCCTCGTGTCTGTGTTCAGGTTATACTGAGATTCCAAGTCAAACTGCTTGATTTATTAAAGTGTCACAGATAAACTTTTAGGAGGGCCTGTTGCAATATGACAAGGGTAAGTTTTACTATGAAGAAGGGTCAAATTAGGTTAGAGATAAGAAATATTTTTTTTACAAGGAAGGGTGGTGAAACATTGAAACAGGCTGCCCAGAGAGGTGTGGATGCCCAGTTCCCTGGAAACATTCCAGGTCAGGTGGAACAGGTTCTCAGCAACCTGATTTGGTTGAAGATGTCCCTGCTCATTGCAGGTGGGTTGGAGTAGATGTCAGTTAAAAGATACTTTCCAACCCAAACTATTCCATGATTCTATAACCCACATTTTATTCTTTTTAAAAAAAGAGATCTCTTTTAAAAAAAAAGTATCAGTAAAAGTATTAAGCACTTTCTAGATTCTTAGAACACAAGAAACATTCTTTTGACTAGAAAAGGGAAAAAGCCTGACAGCTATTTCTTCCACTTTGAATACCACTAATCCCAACTTAACCATTCCACATCTTCTAGTATCCACCAAAGTGCGAGGCTCTCTTTTGGACAAAAAACACATTATTTGGTAACAGACTAAAAATCAAATATAATACAGATGCATAGAAGGCCACTGTGCTCAGTTATGAGATTATTCCAAATTGTATAACCAAGGAATTATAAAAAAAAGAAAAACAACTGTATTTATCAAGAGATTTTAATAACTAACATCATTGTCAACTAGGAGGTCAGGAAAAATGACAGAGAGTGTTCTGTTGTTCTTTATTCTCAGCTTAATCTTACCCACAGTTCATTTTGGCATTCATCATGGCTTTTCTCACCTTCTGTTAACACTTGAGATACAATATCAATAGCCTGGTCTAATAAAAAAAAACAGTCAATCAAAACAGAAAACTATGTTTCCCAAGGAAAAACAAACAATTGCACACAAAATTTGAAAAATATTTGTTTTGTCTTTGAGATGTTTATGGCAATCACATTTTAAGCAACTTTCTATTACTGTATTTAGTTGTATGGAGTTTGTTGAGGTTTTTTTTTAAGCGTGTTTTACATTGTTCCTATAGTAGATCTAGCAATTTCAAAGAGCAAGGAGATTTTATAGCTACAGAGTGCTCAGCAGTTTATGCACCAGAACAGTCAAAAAGAAACTTCTGAAATCCCATACTCAGCAGCTCTTATCTACATTTCCTTTTAATTCTACATAAAATAAAGTGAGATTAATGAGAATGTCAGCTGTCTCACCTGTCAGTGTTATATGCTGATGGAATAAGCACACCACCAAAAGTAGAGCCTGGGTGTTATAACATATTAAAGTTTTGCTGCACAGCCAAAAAATACCAGTGAGTGATTTTCTGTCGCCTTTCATAGACTACTTCCTCCCAAATTTCTTTTCTAATCTTAGGTATTGAGATCAGACACACAGAAATATATATGTTATGTCCGAAGTTATTGTTAAATGTGTTCCCCAACACTAAACCTATATTTTTTTAACAAATATAGGTTTACACTCTTATAAAAATAATGCAAAAAATTCCCATTGAAGACTGACTGTCAAAACATCTGCACAGTATTATAAACAACAGTGGATCTAAAGCAATATGAAAAAGTATCTGGACTATCCCATTCTAGTAGCCACAAAAACCACACGTCAAAAAGTAGGTTATAGAAAAGGAAATGGTGAGTCCTGCATCTGTGGCTGTGGTCACATCTTGAATCCTGTGCCCAGGTCAGGCCCCTCACTACAAGACATTGAGGAGCTGTAGGATGAGAGAACATGACCTCAGGTAAAGCCAGGGGAGGTTCAAGTCGGACATCAAGAGAAATTTCTTCTCAAAATGTGTTGTTAAGGATTGGAATGGACTGCCCAGGGATGTGGTGGAGCCACCATCCCTGCAAGTGTTCAAGAAATGACTGGATGTAGCACTTGGTGCCATGGTCTAGTTAATAAAATAGTGGTCTGTCAAAGATTGGATTCAGTGGTCTTGGAGGTCTTTTCCAACACAAATGATGCTGTGATTCTGTGAATTTTATATTAAAAAAAAAAAAAAAAAAGAGCAGCTTTGCATTTACCTGGCCACACTGTTCTGTATCTCTAGGTTGTGAGCGTTGCAGCATGGTTGCAACATGGGGGTAAAAAGACACAGCAGCTTATAGACAAGAAAAAAAACCGCAGAAACAGAAGAGATCAAGAAAAAAACCTTCCCAACAATAGAGGGTTCAGCCAAGTTAATAAGCTAGGACCAGAAGATCATGAAAGAATCAAAGTGTGTGAAATGTAATGGGGTGAAATGTAATGCTACTACCAAGTGAACTGATTGCTGTGCTAATGACAAGAAATTTCTCATCTGAAGAAAACAAGGCATGTGAAAGACACGACTGTCTTAATTGGACAAAATAATGTCTGCATGATTTGGCTTTGTGAGAATAATGAATATTATCCTAAAATGTGTAAAAGCCACAGCAACAATAAAAATTGATTTAATGTAATCTATACAATTCTCTCTCTCTTTAGAAAATGAACCATTAAACAGAATCAGATGCAGAAAATAAACCTACTACAGATCCGAGGAATCAAATAGTAGCACATGACAAAATCCTACCTTTTGCTTCCTACCAAACCAAAATACAAAAAATATCTGATTTCTCTTTCAATGGAAGAAGACCTATGTAAACTGAAACAGAAGCAGCACTTAAAAATAATAAATTGACTAAAGCAAAGGCTGGACATTTTAAAGTGCTTTCTAACCAACAAAAGTAGTGACAGTGAACAAAGTGATACTTCTTAAATTCATGCAGATGTAAATTTAAACTGATATAGGGTGATGTACATTTACTTATTAATGCAAAAGATTAGCTCTTTAGAAACTGAAACATCTCTTCCACACTTGCCTCCTACTTTCCCTACAAGCCAACTAGTAAAGCTGGGAGTTGCACAGAGAGAACTGTAAAAGAAAAAACTAAAGGTCTCTCAATGGGTTACTAGAGGAAATCTGTTATTTTATCTTTACACTTGGTCTTAAATACAGAATGTACTCCTAAATGAGGACTGAAAGACAAAATAATCTACCTCACCCAATTCTGTATGATAATTGATTGCTTTCCTATAAAAGGAGATGCAGGATTATATATAAAATTAGGATTCACTGCTAACCTGCAGAAAGGAAGACCTATCCTGTGATAAGAGGAATATCTATCACTTCACTCCCACACAGCCACACCAGAAAGACCTGAGAATCTCTAATCTTTGCAGACCACATTATAATGATATGATCAATTATATTTTAACTCACAGAAATAAAATTATTATTGTATCTCATTAATTTACATACTCTAAAGCAAAAAATGAATCAGACTGAGACTGATTCCCAGAAGACCTCAGTTGAAGCTAATTCATCATAGTCCTCCTCAGCAGAACTACAGTAATTTCACAACTATAAGGCGCACCTTTTTGACTAAAATTTCCCCCCGAACCCAGAAGTGTGCCTTATAGTCCGGTGCGCCTTATATAATGGACAAAGTTGCAAAATTTGCCAACTCGAGGCAGTGTGCCTTATAGTCCGGTGTGCCTTATGGTCGTGAAATTACAGTACTTAAGCAACCATAAATGTGTGGGTTTGTGGCTCACTGCTGTATTTGCAGGAATTGTACCAGCCCCAGGGTTATTCACAGGGATTACACTTCCAGAATAGAATAAGGAGCATCCTTACCCCACCAACTGGGAAAAAAATATCAGCAATTGTGAAACACAAAGATATGCAACACCAATAGTTAAGTAAAATAAATAGGTTTTCAAACCTTACATATTATGCTATGCTTTTCATATGAAAACTGTAAAAATGTGAAGCTAAAGGTTGCAGCTCTACTCACCAGGCTCTTCCATTAAATTAAATAAATACAATAGATGAATAAAACTTCTGTGACAAGAAGTTAAACTGCCTTCATCTGCATGTCACACTGACTGCTGCCCATACTGCCATGACGAATCAGAACCCAGTAAAATGTGAAGCAAAATTCATTATGCCAGAATGATCTATTCATACCAGGCAATGGAAGCATGTAATAAAATCAAACTTCCACAAATATTATATACATGTTATTATGGAAGACTAATAGGCAGTTTTTTGGGTTTTTTTTTCTTTTCACACATTTTCATTTACTAGAAAATCAAACAGTGTCATAAATTAACTTATCATTTTGGTTGGAAAAGACTTTTAAGATGATGAAGTTAACCTGACATTGCCAAATCCACCACTGAGCCAAGTCTTTCAGGAAGATTCAAAATCTTTTGTAAGCTGAGAGGAGATGTGAGGTAGCATTCATTGTTTATTTTCCTAAAAACCATTATTCTCAGAAACAAGTTCCACCTTCCAGTCAGGGAAAGGAGAATTACACACTCAGAGTACAGATTCAGCAACCCTTGCCTAAGCATTTTTGGCAAATGCTTCAAATAAAAAATTGTCACTCCCAACTTAAATGATTTTAAAAATGCAAACGAAAAGGAGGAAAAATACATGATATGAGGTTTAAGAATAGAGGAAAATCTATAATGTGATTTGGGAAGAACATACAGGAATTGGAGTTTTGTCTCTTCATTGTGTCAAACAAATCTTCTCTAGCTGTTTTGAAAGATTTTTTAAGTGGTCGCTCTGATACAGTAAATAAATAGTGACTGGTACTAAAATGTATAGAATAAAGTTAATGGAAGATAATGTTTTAGGGTGGATGTTTCATTTTACAAGATTTAATTCCACTAATACTTTAAATGTCAAAGAGGAAAGTGAGTACACTAAGACCCAAAATGATAAATATCAGACACGTCCATCAAAGTCCAACAGGAATGTATTTGTGACTCAATTGTGTTCTGGGTTTTGTATTAGCAGTTGATCAGTTAAGTCATTCTTAGACATTTAGAAAATAAAAATGCTTTCTCTCACCTTGCCCTGCTCTTGATTTCAACCTCCTATGTTTGCCCGGACTTTGTGTCTCTAAGAAGTATCTCACAACCCCTTCTTGGACACCAGCCTGCTTTGCCCATGCCCACCCCAGGAGAAACAGCACAGCCCAGCCCACCCAGGGCATGGAAATGTCAGAAACAGAGACAAGGAGAACAGCACAGCCAACACCAACATGCAGCATCCCAAACTGTAACAAGCCTCTAAAGGGAGAAAAGGAATAATTTTAATAGTGGTAAACAAGCTGCACAGGGCCAGCCATTTTGGATATTTAAATTAAAGTGCCAGATCTGTTTTTGCCTGCTGTCTGTATACACTGCTGTGTGATCATTTCAGATAAATATTCTGTGTCTTTTGTTGTTGACTTCTTAAGAAATAGCATGATTGAATGCGATGTTCCCTTCCCCCTCAGACAACTCCTCTTGAATTTTAATGCTTCATGATTCTCTTGATTCTCATGTCATCCTTGTAGAGAAAAGTATTTTCCATAAACACTCACTTCAATATAAAATTTCACGAAGCTAAAATGACAATGAGGCAATGCTAAAATTACACACCTAAAACTGGAAAATCAAGTCCACAGAATACAGTACAAGTAATAGTAATAGCTGATAGATGTTTGATTTTTTAGGATAGTTTTAAAAATTCTTTTAATAGAATAACTTTTGAGTTGAGTAAAATTGGCCATTTTCCCTTTCATTTCTTAGAAACTTTTCTAAAGAACATTCACTACATAATGATGTAGCAATATCAGCACAGATATTATTACATTTCCATTTTGTAAGTTATTGCCTCTAACAGTGGGAAGGACATCTACCTCAGTACCTTTGCTCTTATCAGTAGACAGTATACTTACAAAAATTCTGGTGACTTTCTGAAATGAGGCAGAAAATTTAAAAACAGGAAAAAAAAAGGAAAAAATATAGACTCCAACATCTTATTAGCTGTTATTTAATCATTTGCCTGTTTTTTATATATGTCTGTCTTAAGAAATTAAAATGCATAAAGCCTTATTACTTGTGCATTGCATGGCCAGCCACAATTTACCACGTGCACCAACTTTTGAGTAGTATGCTGTGTCAATCCTCAGGTGTCCACATTAAAAAACTGACATCTGAACCTCTTCTCTAGCAAACAACTCAGTTTTTTAAGCTGGACTGAGGATTTGTGTTCACAGCAGCAAACAAAAGTAGTAAATTATTTTGAGTATGCTGCAGAATTTTACTCATAAATTAAGAAAGCATCAACAGTGAAATTATGTAATTCCATTCCTATTAAAAAATATAATTAAAAGAAAAAGAAGGAAGCATAGCATTTTACAAAGAAATTACTAATCTCTTGCATCTATTGTGCCAGCCAAAGAACTTGCATTTATTTAGACCAGCATGTGATCAGTGGAAGTAACAGTTAAGGAATGCCAACAAGGGAACCAGCTGTTTTCCACATGTGTGGCATGATGGAAATGAGAAAACAAAGACAATTAAGAAACAACAAAAGCCGATGTCTTCTAAAGGTTTTAACTTTGCTACAAATGAAATTAAATGTGATAGAGTGGACTAAATGCAAAAATCCCAGTCTTCAATTGCTGGTAGAACAATTTATTCCAGTCAGAATAAATTGTATGAGGAAATAGAGATTTTTTTAATTACCAGTAACAAAACCACCAAGATGGACACAAAATCCCCCAAAACTGAGAAAAGAAATGGAAAAGAAAAACAGTATCACAGTGGAAAGCATAATGCATTAATTTATAAGCCTCTGAAGAGGAGTATGACCAACATGACCCAGCAATGCACATTCACAGCCCAGAAAGCCAACCTCATCCTGTTCATCCTCCCTCCTCTTGGAATTTCTATCAGCTGAACATAACTGGAATCACAAGTGGTAGTTAATGTTTGTTCTTTTCTGTACCTTTTCTTTTTCTAATTACCTCTTCTCAGAATTTTGAGTAATATTTTCAGAAACCTAAGGTCAGATGGGCTTGGAGTTTGCTAAGCTGAATGGGCTAATCTAATGTTTTGTGGAATGTTTTAAGTTGACTGAATGTTGCTCAAAAGTTTTGCTAAAGTTCTCTGATTTTCTAAGTTGCCAGTAAAGGGTTATTTTGTTGTTTTGACCTCTTGAGAGTATCTTGTTGCTGTTTCTCCCATGCATCTAACTCAGAATAAGAAAAGCAAGCCCTTTTAAGTTTCTCAAGTGAGGTTTTAGTTGCCTTGCTGCCTGTTGGAACAAGTCCAGAACCAAGCTGATCACAGGACTGGAGCACCTCTCCTAGAAGGACGGGCTGAGAAAGTCTGGATTGTTCATCCTGGAGAAGAGAAGGCTCCAAGGAGAACGTTATAGCACCTTCTAGTACTTCAAGGAGACCTTCAGGAAATCGGAGAGGAACTTTCTACAGGAACATGTCATAAAAGGACTAAAGGGAATGTCTTTAAATTACAAGAGGGTAGGTTTAGATGAGAATGAGATATTGAGGAGAATTTTTTCACTGTATGGATGGTGAGACACTGGAACAGGTTGCCCAGAGAAGTGGATGCCTCATCCCTGGAGGTGTTCAAGACCAGACCAGATGGGACTTGAGCATCTGGTCTAGTGAAAGGTGTCCATGCTTGTTCAGGTCAGTTCCAATGCAAATCATACTGTAATGGCAAGAGAAGAAAAGAAGCTGCATATGTCCATGTAAGGGAGAGGAGGCAAAAAGAAGGAAGAGAGCAGGAGTACTTCAAGAGAATTTTGCAAGAAGATCTGACAAGAAAAGCCATTCTCTGAGGTCCAGTGAGTAAGAAGGAGATCTTCCAGGAAATGGCTGGAGTAATTTAAGTGCAATCCAAAAAACTTGACCAAGAAGATGACATAAAAGCTGCAATAAGAAATGCTAACATTAATTTAGCAAGAGTGGCAGCCCTCTGGTTCCTGTGGTGAAGTCACATTTTTGGAATCAGAAGGAGGCCAGTAAAATAGTGGGAAGGGGAAGCAGCAGTACAAACCCATTAGCAGCACTAGCTAAAGTGAAGACCTTGAATGTTTTCTTCATGCATTCCTGATTATCAAAACTGGACAGACCTGGCATCCTGCTTGGGTTTGTTTTTCAGGAACACAGCCAGAGTAAACCCAAGAAAACAATCTAGAAGAGCACAATGATTTTTTAGGAAATACAGGTTTTAATCAGAGGTGTTTACATTTAACAAACAAGAGTAATCCTTATGCTTACAAAATCCAATTCTTGAAGGCAAACCTCCTGCTTTCAACTAAATCATGAATCTGAGTAAACACAAATAATTTGGGTGGTTTGAAGTATCCTGGCAGTTGTTTGTTCTTCAGATTCAATGAGAACACATGAGCAAGATAAAAATTTTCTATTAGAGCAAACTTCTCTCAGCTTGCACAAAAAAAATAAAAAAGAAAAAGAAAAAAGGTCCTCCTGTTTTGCAAAGTGCTGGGCATAGCTGAGTAAAAAAAGAAGGGGAAACTGGCTACAGAATGGCTACAGGTATCCCATGGGCCTCCCTACCTCTGAATATTCTCTATAAGCCAGTCACGAAAACCATGTGCTCTAGAAGACTGAAACTCCTTGTACCAAAAGAAAATCCCAGTTTTACCATCCACCACAACATGAAAGAGAACCAACCACAACACAACACAAAAATAATTAACAGGTAACATCTTCAAGTTCAAATTTCTGCATAATACTGTCCATATAAATAATTTTTCCTCAAACAACTCTGTGTCACTCTTCCTACTGATGTGAAGAAGCCTAATTGGAAGGTAAGTTTTTGTTTTATGAAAAATCTCTGAGGGAAGATATTTATACTCAAATTCAGAAAGAAAAAAATCCCTTTTGCAAAATGAATAGGTGCATCCCTTGGCAATCCAACCTGGCAGTTAGAAAACTCATCTGGGAGGTGTGAAGTCTACAGGCTTTGTTCTCTCTGATTTAAAGAACTGACAACTTCTACCTCCCACATAACTGCCCCAAGACCCAGGTTCATTTCCCTGCACCAAATTCCAACTTAGAACCATTTGTTGCTTCCCCTAACTAGCAAGGAACCATCTAAGCAGTACTATCAAATTTAATTTGAATTGCATTTTTATAGTAAGCCATCTGCATCTTCTGCTCTGGCAGAGTTATGTAATAAGTTTTAGACAGGACTATCACTTTCTTTGGCATGCAAAAAAATGACAGCAAATAGCAGCATATTTTGAAAAAAATATTCAGTTTCTGTGAATGCTGCAGCAAAAGACATATAAACATTTACTTGGCCTTCCCTTCTTCCAGCAACGTTAACGAAATTTCAGCTACGGTAGACCCAGGAAAAAATTAAGAGAAAATTTGTTTTCCTGTATTTCAGTTTGGTTTTATCCAGCTCATTCAGGAGGGATGTAGAAAAAAAAAGAAAACTGAATAAATAAGGCAGAAGCTGCATGCATTGAGGTCCCAGGAGACACCAAGTTAAGTTAAATTTTCTTTAAGAAAATGTATTCATGGCAGTATGCTTCCCAGCCTCAGGCAAGAGCCTTCCAGATTCTTAAATGTTTAACTCCCATGAAAAAGGTGAAGGTATTGCATCAAATTTACCTTTGTGAAGTATAAATTGGACTGAAACTTGAAAAACCTCAAAAAATTAGAAGGTCAAGAGTCGTCAAAGACATTTTATCTTTATAAAATTTATGAAGAGTATTCTCATTGTACGGTTTGTTCAAAAATAACCTGGTTTCAAGTGCTTTTCTACCTATTTTCTTTCAGCTATTTCTCACAGTCAGGTCTCTTTTTTTTTTCCTTACTCTTGTATTTTAAGGTATTTAATTTCTCCTGATAATGACATGTCTATTTCTTTTGTCTTCACTGCAGAATCTCTTGGTATTTATTGTTTTAAAAACTCCCATCTCCTCTTTTCAGAGGATTAACTGGAGGTTTTCTTTCAAGAAGGTTGAAAATATGAACAATAGAGACAGATGCTTTCTTTAACCACACTCTGCTTTTAAGGACCTCGTCCATAAACTCCAACTACAAACTTTCAGATTTCAGCCTTCACCTATTACTGCCACATTTACTGCATCTTCCAGAGCCTATTGGTTTCTAATTATGGTGTTCCCTCAACTCTTATCGCAACAGCCTTTTAGTTAAAATACTTCAAATCAGCAGACTTCCAGTCTTTCAATTAACATGCAATCCAGGATTGCATCCAGCTCATAGGTGGAATTACGAGCCCTGGCAGTGTTCCAGCACTAAAACAGCAATCTCTAGGTGCACCCCAGCACCTCTCAGCTCTCCACCACCACCCCTCCAGCACTTGGTTTTCTTGGAAAGAGAAGGAAGCTGTGTTTTCTCTCACTGACTTCTCAGTATAGACAACATATGGCTCAGAACTGTGAGGCAATCTGCTCCGAGTCTGGCTGCACTCTCAGCTCCAACTCAATACAGCTTTTCACTGGAAGTTTCTATGAATGCAATTCCTTGGGGACAGCATTGAAAGACAGCCCCAGCTCATCTCACATCCAGCCAATGCAAGCCTGGTTCAATCAGCTTCAATAGACTTCCATTTGTACAATGAAAATGGGGGGAAAAATTTGCACTTTTCTTTGCCCATCCATATGTGGCTCATCAAAATCCAGTCTCTCACCTGTAATTCTTTAAGCTATAGATGTAGAAGGAAACATGAAACAGAAGGATTTCTTCCCCCCCGGATAAATTAAATCAATTCCCCTGTCATGCACTAGTGCTAAGGCACTGCCATCTAGTGTGGAAAATCAACACAACAAAGAAAGAGGAAATACAGAAAGGGGAAAAAAAAGATAAAGAGCATTTACAAAAAGGCAGGTGAAATTCTGTTGACTTCCACCAATTTTGAATACCCACTCATGATATGCATAACATTCATAATTCCATTTTATGGTAAAGCACAAAGCTCTCCCTTTTAAGGAAAATCCCTGACCTGAGAGGCTGCAATGCATTCCATTAGATGGTTCTGTGTCATGTCAGACAAACTCAGCAGAGCTCATAGTCCCAGTAGCCTCATTTGGTGTAACTCTGTGAAACTAAAATGCTACACTATTTAATGGTAGGAATCTCATGGAAGAAAGGAGCTTTTTCCTAATTGCCACACATTTTACTGCAAACTTACAGTTTCAAAACTTGATTCTCTAAATCGTGTTATATGGAAAGCATTGCAACATAGCAATCTGCAAGACCAAAAAATCAGATTTCTTTTTTTTATTTTGACACTATGTGTACTAGTTGAAGATTTTTTTTCTTGCCTTCCAAACATTCCTGTCCATGCAGCCCGTTTTCTTTATGTCCTGTGAAATTACCTACAATTGCTTAATGAACATGAAAAGGATTTGACCTGCTTCACTTGGACCAGCTTTGTGCAGATGAAGTTAAGTACACGTGGCATGAGCCAGTGGAGCATAGAGAGGATACATTTACAAAAGTTGCAGAGCCTTCATAAAGACAAGTGATTATAAACACCTTTATATTATTTAGTATTTCTACAACTTGTTGCAATCTCTATATTACCACTGTTCTGATCAAGAATTTTAAATACTTGAGTAATCCTGTTGCCACCTTCTTTCCAGAACTGTAGCAGGACAGTTTTATGTTTGGCTGTTACAGGTATTGTGTATCATCCTGAACAAAACCCTCTTTAGAATATAAGCTACATCAATGACTAAAAGTTCAGGAAACACAAGCCAAAGTGTTTTAAATACCATGTCACTTAAGTTTTGAATTATATTTTATGTGGACAGAGAGGGACAGACTAGCTGACACCATCAAGGCATCCAGATGTTCTCTAAGCAGATGTAGGTGAGCTCATAACAAAGGTATCTGTACCAATCTGCCCAATCCCCCCATTGCAATAAATGGAAATACACAATACCTTAACAACACATACCCCACCCGGAGTAATAACTTTTGAAAAGAAAATACATTACTAGACATAACTGACACAATTTCATTGACATTGGGTGTTTTGACAACCTACAATTGACACAAGAACTTTCTTAAGGCCTTTTTATTATGCTGCTTCTCTATGAGCATGTATTTATATTTATCTATTAGGTGTCAGTCAAAGCAAGCAATATTTCTGCTTTAGTTTGTTGTCATAAGGGAATTTTAAACAGCACAAAGAACCTTCAATGACATCACTTCAGCAATCTTTTCAGTAATGTGGGAAAAGCAAGAGGAATATGCAACTTATTTTTTTTTTTATAATCCTAGTTACTAGCGCCTCATGTTCTATTCCTACATTAAAATTTCAAGAAGGAAAGAATGTAAACTGTTGAAATACCCTAATAATTAACTACCTTGTATTTATGCTATGCATCCATTCCACAGTCTATTGCTAACAACTAACTCTATATTGTTCATATTTCCTTTACTATTTTTTAATAGTAAAAAAGGCTACCAAAATAATCCTCTTCAGCATTTTTTCAGTTGCTACATAATTTGATTCAAGCTATGCTAGGGAAAAAAATACAGAGGCTGAAAAATAAGTCACAATAAAGGAACTCAACACTGATTAAAACTATCAAAATGGAGAGAAACCCGAAGAAATCTGATCCAAGGCTCTGTCACTTTTATGAGAGATAGCACCAGAATCTCTCTAAGGAATGACAATAAAAATGATTAAAGTTTTAAACAGTGGTGATTTTCTAAATTTGTAAGAGTTCTTCCTTCAAGCAACATGTGTTCAACAATCACAGTGCTATCCAATATGCAGTTTGATTACTTTTTCAGATACTTTCTTAACTGTGGCCTATTTAACATTCTATGATGTTGAATTTGGGCCAGAAATTCCTATAGGAAACTTTATCCTGATGCAGTAATTTCCATTCTGATAGGACACACTGATGTAAGTAAAAAGACAACAGAAAGCTAAAGCTTTGAAATTTTTGACTTTGAGAATAATCAGAATTTATAGCTTTCTAGCATCTACTTAATTTACCTGGCAGCAGGTCACTTCTTTTCTGAGAAGTGTTTTCAAAGAGGCAATGCCAATGTAAATCACATCAGAGCAGAGAACCACAAGATAACTTAGGAGTAGTCCAACCTCCTGCTCAAAAGCACAGTCAGTTATGAGGCTGGATTAGCAGACGGGTCCTGAAAGCCTCAAAGGATGCACAACATGCATCACTGCACAGACTGCTCCAACACCTCCTTAATGGAGGAAATGTTTTGCCTTTTATCAAGAACTTTTAAGGCTAATAGGAAGCTTGAAGGCTGAGTGTTATGTGCCTTCACATGTAACACTTAACATTCCTAATTTCCTGGTGCACAGTCTAAAACCATATACCTTTTTGAACAGAAATTATGGCAACAGGTTCTGGACCAGCAGTAATTGTCTAGTAATTTGCAATAGTCTTGCTATATGACTGCTTGATAATAGAGTAAATAGCTTTTACTAGCACTGTTTTCACTGTTACAGACTGACTTAATCGAGCAAATTAATGAACGAGAGCTAACCACTGCTAGAAATCAAGGTGAACTTTCATAAAATGTCAATTTCTGGATTGCTAAACCTACACTATAACCACAGGATAAGGAAGGAAAGAAATAAGTGCAGTTTATTGCCAGTCACAGAGGTGATAAGAAGAAGTAAATTTTCCAAACCAGCAGTCTAAATTCAAATTTGTCTATCCCTGCTGCTTGCCTGGTACTCAAAGTGCAGATGAAAATTTTCACTGAACTTGACTGGATTTTCTGAAAACACATTCAAGATTGAAAGCATTGATTTGGAGGTCAGTTTTAGTCTCATATTATTCTCAAATGTGATTCATTACATGGTTCATTAAAACGGTTAACTATTTTTGCTAGTAATCTCACTATGATGACAGAGGATAATCTTGATTCTAAAATCACGTATTAAAACTTTCTTAAAAAACATAGCATATCTTCTCAATGTTCAGAATATTTTTACTATGTTTAGAAAATGCAGCTAAGCAACCACACCAGGTTCCTTTGTTACCTTCATGTGTGACAATACAAAAAGTCTTCCATACATCATTAATATTACTTTTAAATTACACTATTTGACAAAGTCTAAAAAGCAAATAATTGTTTCCATTTTTTTAATTTCAGCTTAATTATTGCTTATAGCAACTGCTTTTGTCCCTCCATACTTTATGGACCAAAAAAGAATATTTAGATCAATTATATTAAGTTTGAGGTTACTATTGAATTTAAGCTGCTTCAGCATCATGTTTGCAGGAACACAAACACTGTGCCATACCATTGCATAAATATTGTGGTGCAACTCTGGTCTTACTGGCGCCTTTGACCAAGAATCCTTTGGTTTTCCTGGATAAAAATAACCCAAGGAGTTATTTCTCATGCATTTTGTGCAAGTTTTTAAATTGTGGAATGCCCCACCCTGACTCATTTATCTGGCACTGAAGCAGACCTGTGAATATGGTGCCTGGCCAGAGGTCTGCTGGAAGACTCGGCTTTATTTGCTGGTATTCACAAAGGGCAGACATGGCCTCTGTGAATATCCAGCTCCCCTCTCCAGTTCCCCGTGGCCTTACACCCACCTTGCCAAGGCCACCCAAAAGCTTTTGGCAAGGGTGACCAGTGTTCAGCCTTGCTCCTAAGTCCATAATTTCTCAAATCAGAAAAGCAAAACCATCTTCTGAAGACGTGGACTTGCACATGCCATGCAGCTTTTATTCATGAAATCCCTGGAAATGGGATTTAGGAAGGAAGCACTGCCAGGAGACAGTCGCTGGGGAACTGATTAGACAGACAGCGTTTAACCTAATCTCCTCTGCCACCAGCACACTCTGCTTCCTGTAATCAAATGTGATCGCAGATGCAATTATTTAGGGGCATAATTCCACCAATTTAGACACCAAGCTACTTCAGCTACAGGTGGAAAAAATAAATACTGAAAGCAGAGGAATAAAAATGTGAGTGTTGTTATGACTGGAGGATGAACTATTAGACAGCTAAAAGTCATCTAAGATATAAACTTAGCAGGTTATAAGGTAAAACTTAAAAAATTCCAATAATCTTCAGGCATCTAAATAACAAACAATTCTGAAAAGATTTTCCCTTCTATCCTAAAGAATTACAGGGTTATTTTGAAGCCAAAGGGTGTCAGTATCTGCTACTACATATGTTTTGGGGGAAACAAAACCACACACACTGTCTCTCTTTCTGTGTATAAGATTTAGAGAGGTTATATTAATTTCCTCTATCCCCAGATACAGTGTGTGTGAAGATGAGAAATTTATATTTGCAAGCTACGTCAATATTAAGGCAGGTAAATATGCAAAGCTTTCTGAAGGACTGGTAACATAAAAAATAAGTCTATAAGTCCTGGGAAAGTAAAAATTCCAAGCAGGATTGCTAATTACACTGGTCTTAGGCCATTCCTTAAAGAGTTTTGTTTTGCTCTTTAAATATTGTAAGGTTTAACTACACATACAACTACACAATCTGAAAATTCCTTCTCCACAGAAGGGGTACATCAAATGGGTAGGTCATGCAGAAAGTAGGTGTGGGATTTGATGCCAAAATTTTGAAATTAAAAGAGGACGGACCCAACCTTGCTAGAACAACAGTCCCATTCCTTGTTGCATCATAAATTGCTAAATTATTTTGTTCTTTCTTTTTTCCCTCTGAAGTCCATGTAGCTTCAGCAATATTGATCACATTTGTATAAAGTTGTATAATGGTAGTTTCAGAAGGACAGAATGAGTGATATTTATATCACCAAACTCTGGAAAGAGACAAAAATAGACAGAAAGACAGGAGTAGCAATGCCTCTACTTTGTTTCAGAGCTGCTCAAAAGCCACAGTAGGCATTAACAACAGAAATAGTAACAGCTGTCTGAAAAGAACAATACTGAGGATGACTGCCTATAAAAGGTTACTGTGAGAAGAAAGGGAAAGAAAACGTGTTTACTAAGTAAAACTAGCAAAAAGTGTTGTTTAGCTTTAATCTTTCTCCACTATATCATCAACACATTATACTGATTAAATTGTTGGCACTCAATTTTACTGATTTATTTTATGTGCCTTACAGCCCTTCTATAGTTGATTTTCATATTATTTTGTATTCATGAGTTTCAACGAGAATGAAAAAGCTTGGATTAAGAACCAGAATGTTAAAGAATACTACTGTATACACAAAATGGACATTTGTCATTGCTCTCATAGTTTTGCAGGTATGGTGGTTTTAATGATGATTTGAGTAACAAAAGAGGGGGAATCACATTTAATTAAATTGCCAGTAAGAGGTTATAGAAGTAACCTTTTTGCAGAAAAATTATTTATATAATCATAAACACATGTAATATTGGGCCTTTTCGCTCCTATCATTAAATAAAGACATTCACAGATCCCTGTGACATATATAAAATATTCACTGATACAAAGTCTTTTTTAATAACTTTCTATATAGCTTCCACATTTAATAACTTATCTGGAATACACTGACATAGCAGTAACCCTTGAAAGAACCTCTGAACATCTACATTCAATAAAATACAGAACAATTTCACTACTAACTTAAGTTGCAGGAGAATGTTTACAACAAAATGTGACAAGAGTCCCTGAGCACTAGCACTTCTCTCTTTGGGAATATTTGTTAACACTACTAAAGGGTAAAACCCAGCAAGGATGAAAGAGAAAATACAGAAATGCATCTGAATGTTATTGTTGTTTGCTTATGCAAAAAATAATAGATATTACTTAGTTTCTAGATAATATCTTTCTGCTAATGCAAAGATAACACCTCTAGAATATTGAATACAATACAAGTGAATGTATGCTAAACAAAGACTTGGAATATTTATTTTCATTTATAAAAGTCAATGAAGATGTTGATTCTTCCCCAGTTTTCCAGCCCACACCTCCTGCCCCTGAAGAGGTGTGCAGAATACCCGTTTCAGTGCACTACCTGCCATGAGTGGTTGCACTTGTAACTGAATTGTTGTCTCTGGATTGAGTTATTTATGGTATTTTTTTATAAAGTGTTGCACCATTCCCTTCAAAAGGAAGTGCTATTGTTTTTTATTCTATAAGCTACTCTAGCTCTCTTTATATGCCAAGTGCATGTCACTGGGACAGAAAGAAGGTCAGGTGCAGGGTGCGTGACTGGAGCAGTACAAAGCCAACCCAGCGGCAGTGGCAGCCGCGGAGGTAGCAGCCCCTGTGTCTGCACCTCTTGCTCAGAGCCTCTGCCACAGGGTTCAGGCATGTTGGGAACAAGGAGAAAGTGCACTATTACGTTTTGACCCAGCTGCAAGGTATTGATGAAAGAATCACTGCACCAGCTGTAACACAGAGCAGTCTTAACAGTGCTTAAGGCCAGGCAGAAATAATGGGCAAACATCTGTTCCATACCTCTGAAGGCCTATCTCCTCTTTTGACAACCCTGGGAAAGACAAGATACAAGTAATTTCACAAAGAAATACTATTTGCATGAAAGTTTTTAAAGCATTGTAGTCGTCTTGTTCCTAAAATCTTGAAGCTCATAACACCACTGTGATTAATTTACTGGTGAAGTCCCCACAATATTTAGAGCTGTGATGATATGAGTGGAGTTGCACCATGCAAGATGCACCCTTTACTTCGTCTTCAGAAACTACACTGTCAAAATGTAACAAACATGGTAAGTTTAGCTATCACAGCTGATACAATGCAACCAAAATGGAATGGCATTAGCTTCTAAAGTTGCCATAAAAATTACAAATCATCACTGCTTAACTCCTGACAGGATTTTGATTATCAGTAACAGTAACCAAACCAAATAGCCACTCATTTACTTTGAATTTCACCTAATGTGAGGGACAAGCACAAGGCTATTTGTTGCTTCAGTCCCAGAAAAGTTACAATTTTGAATGGAACTTGATTCTGAGTTTTACACACTATTGGTCCTTATACATATGATTAGTTCGATTTAAGTCAAAGAAAAAAAAAAACCAAAAGTAAGTAATTAATTCACAAATATTCTTGAATTTATATGAGGTAAAAGCTAAATGTGCAATTAATGGTTCAAAAACAAAAAATAAAAATAATACAAAACATTTAAATGAAAGTACTTCATCTCTGCTGAGAATGATGTTTTACACATAGTACTTTTTCCTTCAAACGTTTATTCAATACATGAATTTTAAGTAGAGTATAAATTACTTCTTCTGAAAAAGAACATGCCGTTTGATCAAGCTGGAGTGAACAACCTCCCCAGGAAATCCATCACGATGTATTTGATTTGCTAAAGAAAAATGAAATTTGCCTAGTACATTTTTAAAGGATTTTCCACCGGACTTCCAGTGGCTCGGTTTATAAAAGAGCTATGATTTGAGTGGCATTAGTACTCCACAAGCTTTAGGAAATAAAGGTCTTGTAAGGAGAAGTGAAACAAAATCACCCTTGGATATAAAAATAACATTAGTTTGTTAGGTTAGGGTCTTAGCTGGTGTAGTGCCTCCAGCTTTTTTCAATCACAGTCAAATAACCACCAACCAAATAAGCAGTCTGTAGTGTGAAAAAGCCCTGCAAACACAACCCTGCTCGGCTTAACTTTGTAACAGACTTCTTACATGACTCTCGCGTTAAAGTACTCCAAAAGTGGAGATAGAAAATCTGAAGAAAAATCTGGGAGCAAAGGCAGAGCAGGGCTGTGCTGTTTGCCTCTCCTGCAGTGTGTGACACGTAGGACCAGCTGAGTGCTGAGACAACGGAGGGCAAAGCTGAGCTGGCTGCAAGCTCCACTAGCACCACACCAGGCTCGAGCTGCTCAGGACCCCAGCAGGGTGGGATGGATGCACACCACCCTGTGCACTTCCCTTCCTGACCCATCTGGCTATGCTGAGCCCCTTGAACTGGTGACACACCAGAACACGAGCAATGCCTTCTGGCCGCTTTGTCCAGGCCATGCTGGTGTTCAGCTGGAGCAAGAAGAGAGGGAGCCCTTGCTGTGCCTCTTCTCTCCTCACACCCACAGGATCTTACTTTTGACCTCTGAGAGAGCTGCCTGAGCAGTCTGTCATTTCTGGAGACCTGTGTTTAAATGTGGAACTGTGGCAACAGAGGGGATATTGTGACAATCAATGAACAGCCTCTCAGGTCAAATCTCAGTGAATTTCTTTTTGTCACACAAATTCTCACCACCGTGTAACAGGCGTGGTATTTGCAGCAAAGGAGAAGACCAGCCATAGTGAAATAGCAGCCATATCATATTGAGAAAGCAAACATTGCAAAATACATTTTATTAGCAGTAACAATTTAATTTTAAATCATCTGCCTAGAACAATATTAAAAGGAAAGCTTTTGTATGCATAACTCCTGTGCTTGAACAGTAGATAACTAGAACTTCATGTTGACACTAAAGAAAACATAAAATATGATTTGCTCTTCTTACTGTGGAAAAAATAAACATTTTTCTGCAACTACTGTCATAAATCCTTGAAAATCTATGAAATGATCTGACACCAAGAAGCGGTTCTCCTGCAAAATATTACAGATCCAGCAAAGTCAGCTTTCCTAACACTGTCACTTTTTCCCCCAAGTAATCCATAAGAAATACCAGTCTGGGATAATATCAAAACCAGTGTGTTTGCATTTCCCGACATCATAAATAACAGCTGCTTCCATCAATTCTTGCTTACTCTTTATGTAGCATTGATCCTGGTATATAACACCCAGGACAGTTGATTTTCTTAGTTAATCTCTAATTCTATTTTTACAATACCACACAACATTTTCAACACTCAGCTCTAAGTATTAAAAAGGCTCCACAATACTTAAAAATACTGTTTTACTATAGCAAGACCACAAACTGGAGACAACTGAAAAAAGGTGATCACAAATCATTGTATTGAATTATGCATATTTTGATTGAAGTTCTAAAAAAATCAAGAAGCTCCTGGCATAGTTCTTCACTGCAGCAGTGTAGAGGAATGTAGGTTATTTTCATTTTTTATTAAAAAGTCAAATCTGTTCAAAGTTCTTTTTAATCTCATACTTCAAAATAATTCTGAGATAAAGTCTGTTGGTTGAAATGATTACTAACAAGAATATCAGTTTTAGTAGCCTAGATTATAACGCATTATATCAATGGCAGCATAAGAGTAATATTCTTATACTATTAATTATGACTGCACACTTCGATTCATCCCTTTGAATTCAGGAACATATATTTTAGAAGAATGACAAGATAAAATTAAATAAATAATAGACCACTCCTTAAGCTGTATCAAGAGTTGAGCTGAAACCGTAAAACAGAACATCCTAAAGTTCTGCATAAGTTTTCTGAAGTAGAAGGACTGCCTACAAAATCTCTCTTTGAAGGGCTTTGCTCAATAGTCCTGTCAGAAACAACACTTCTAGATCTTGAAACTGATAGAAATCTGAAGCTTTTCTGCACTGTGCTTGGGATATAAGAACATTCCGTTCACATTGTCCCATTCCACCAAAAATTTGTATTTTAATCTTTAAGGCTTTGGTTCAGGTTCAAAGCAAATTGTCCAAATTTATCTCCATGTGTCACAGAAATGTAATACCCTTCTCTTTTTTTTTTTTTTTTTTTTTTTTTNTTAACTTGGTATCCTTTTTCTCCTCAATGTCTTACATATATTTATTCCAGATTTTTAAAAAATAGCACAGATACACTCCGCACATTAAAAACTCCACCAAAGATGCAGCTATGGATGGAGAACAGCTTGTCATGGTCACAGTAACCACTTGAGGATGGCTCCCACACCACTCTGCTCCCCAAAGAGCAGTTTAGGGTTATCTGCCAACCCACCAACCCCTCACTATCCCAGTGGGATGCTGAGCTGCATTTGACAATTACAGAGCAACTAACACCTCCAAGTATTTTACATGCAATGACATCATCAATGCTGGTTAGGTTTCGTCATTGTTGTTGGGTGGGTTTTTTGGAGGGGTTGGTGGTATTATTTTGTTTGAGTTTGGGATTTTTTTTTTTTCAAAACATCATGCTGCCTCTTAAAAATTTACTGCTCCCAACTGCTTATTCCCCATCTGATTACAAAATTATTATCACTTGTTTATAACAATTTCCACAGCATCCAATGTAATCTCAGAGTGCTGTGACTTCAAGTGGAAAATAAGCACCAAAAATCCATGCTAATGTCACCTGATACAAAACAAAAACAAGAGAAAACAGAAACTGTCATACGTGAAACAGGAGTGTCAACATAGAAAGCATGTCAAAGTTTTCAGGAAATATTACTGTATTCTTCTTACAATAAAGATGTCAGTTCAGCACAGTAAGCTTTCAGCTGAGCACAATACTCTCAACACCCCTAAGTCACATTGCACAGCAGATGTTAAAAGTAAAATCCATTAGGACTAATTAGATTCTACAGAAGAAAAAAACTAGTAATAGCATACACAGGCAATCTTGCATTACAAAACAGTACTAAGAGATACCTTGAGTCTCCTGTCTCCAGTTAGAGGCAACTTTTGTGAAGGCCATAACCTATTGCATATCAACAGGCAATTAATTAATCTGTCATCCTCTATGGCAGTGTGAAACTAAACAGCAGAAAAGTCAGAG
>PYHW01010703.1:4706052-4718184 GCA_013186435.1 Turdus rufiventris
TAGACCTTTTCACTACCATGTAGAAGTTTACCCCTTTAACTGACCATTAAGACACAGAGATGGGATTTGTAATGGATGTGTGGAAGAGATTTATGAGCACTTTTCAGAATTGAGCCACCAATGCAAGGTACAGCCTAAATTCTGGCCATGTACTAACTGTGTACACAAATGAATCTGTCATTGCATACATGATAGCTCAAACACCACTAGGGGCAAAGAACTTAATTTTTTTTAATAGGATTTATACATACTAAGAAGGAAATCTGTTTTTGCATTTGTCATGACACATTACCAAAGGCTGAAGCATTATTTCCTGGTAAACAGTGTCAAACAGCTTCTGGTTCCTCAATCAGAATTAGTCTGCAACCACTGGTCTATCCCTGGATATTAAGCAGTTCATAACTGATATAAATATATATGCAGTATCCCAGGCGAATTTGATCTTCCAGAATGTTTAAGAATATAAAGCAAATTCCATTTTTTTAGAAAAGTGGTAGATGATCATTTCAACTAAAAAAAACCTACCAAAGTTTGAAAGATCCTAGAAACAGTCCTGAAACATATTTCCCAAACACAGATTAAACCTTTGTCTTTCTTTAGTAGCTCTTGGGGAGAAACTAATTCAGCTACTTACGACCCCAGAAAATGGACAGAATGAATATGTCCTCATGCATGTTTCCAATCACCTTACTATCTCCCATTGCTAGGAAACAGAATTGTCCACAGTCCTCAGGGGAAATGGTGAAAAAGAAGTTTATGTGACTGCTTTGGACTTATAGACCAACAAATAATACAATTGCTGTTGGTTGCAAATGCTCATGCTGTGAATAACAAATGCAAATGCAGGTACAGCTTTTTCCAGTGGGATATAAAACTGGGTTTCTTTTTCACTAGCATCAAATTAAGTCTCAGGCACCATCCAAAACTGGAATAGGCTCCCTAAAGTCTTCCATCTTGATATTTTTCTGCTTCCTTCTCAGGGTTCATAGGGACATTTAGCTAGGAATAAATTGAAAACTGATTGTTCTTCTTGTGTATTAAACTCTGCTTATGAGCAAAGAAGGAACACAGCCCTGGCTACTGCTGTTGAAGAGCTTACAGCCAGTAGTCCTGATCCCTCTTCTCACTCTTGGTGCAGAGCACAAGGCTTCCAAGGTTCGCCCTCCCTTCGCTGGATTCTTGTGCAGCTGTCAGGCAAAGCAGCAGCACACACACAATCCATCCAGGGCATATAATATTATTATTATTATTATTATTATTATTATTATTATTATTATTATTATTATTATTATTATTATTATTATTATTATGTGTTGTTTTATCAACAGTCTCCATCCATTGAACATCTAGTCAGACTAAAAAAAAAAAAAAAAAGACAACAAAAAAACCTAAAGCATTTAGTTTAGGCACTGGTTCACCTGTTTCTCTTTCCATTTTGGTGATTTTCTTAAGTGTTATTTCCATCTCGCTATATTTCAGAGAAATGTATCTGATATAAAACAATATACAAAGTCACTATACAAAAGAGTTTCTAAACGCACAATAAGCAACCAAAATTAAAGTATGCTCAACATCTTTTCAGCTTATTTTTACCTTAGCTTTATTTTACATTCAGAAGTAAAACAAAAAACCCCCACCCAAAAAATTAAGCAAAACCGTAATTTTTCAGTTAACTGTATTAATTTACGTAATTAACAAACTATTTTACTTTTCACAACATCAGAAGCTTGAAGACTAAAAACCAAAACAAAAATCATGACATACAACGTCCAGTTCAACCCTGGCATTATTCCAAATAGATCAGTGGTATTACACTGGGGATTAATTTGAAACACTGATGTGAATTAGAGGAGGGCTGTTCTATACAGCAACCTCATCATAACATACACACAAAAAAACAACCAAAACATTATAAATGCACACCAAAAATGATGGACCTACAAATCTATTTCTAAGCAAACAGTACATACTATTTCAAGAAGGAAATTTTACTGTTTAGAAAACAATTATGTCAAATTTTGTGAGAAACAAGGTTTAATAATCATGTAAAATACTTGATAGAATTCCACCCAGGAGAGCATGAAGCTCCTCTAGAGCTCAGTTTTCACATATCCTATTGAAATATGACCAGTGATAAGTTATGTAATAAATCTTCAAAAACTGTTTTAATGCAGTTTCAAAGAATGATCTGAGTACTCAAGTCTGCTCAACAAATGGAAGTCACCACCTATACAATATAGAGCAATATGAATTTATCCTCCCAGTAGAAAACCATTCACATTTCCCTCCTCTATTAAAGACCATGCCTAAGCCCAGTTTTGCAGGGCAAACAAGTTGGTTCTGTTCAGCTGCCTTAGTAGTGAAGTTAGAGGCTGCATCTCGCACCTCACCACAGAGGCTGGCAGATGCTCTGCCAATTCATCCCTTCCTTGCTCAGGGAGCTTGAGACCACACAGAGGCAGGAGAAGTAAGAAGTGAATGCAGAACACATCTCTCTTCCCGCCGGCTCGCTCGACTCTCAAACACATCTGTAATGTTTAAGGCTGCCTCTGCCTTTCCAAGACAAATCTCTGC
Source organism: Turdus rufiventris (assembly GCA_013186435.1). NCBI lineage: Eukaryota > Metazoa > Chordata > Aves > Passeriformes > Turdidae > Turdus > Turdus rufiventris. The sequence goes on from PYHW01010703.1 coordinate 4,708,627, forward strand.
CAGGGGATGGTGTTCTCGATCCAGTTGCGGTTTCGTGACCCGAACCCGCTGCTCAGCCAGTGCCCTACATAGCACTACACACTTTGCCAGATTGAAACTCATTCGTCATCGCTCGGTTTTCCTATCTGCGAGTGACCCGAAACCTTTAAGGCTACCCACAGCCAACTAGCGAAGTTGCTTAGGAGCTGTGTAATGGCTATGGAGTGGTTTCTTTTTTCTTTTCCAATTTGTGACCACCTTGGAGCCAGACTCTTTCCCGCTCCTTGGGAAGTTGGCTGTGCCCTCGCAGCCCCTTCCCTCGCGGGGACCGTGGCCAGGCGCAGTGCGCTCACTTGAAGGAAACGCAGCGATAAAATATTAAAACCCTTTCTTGCTCGGGGATGTCTGCGTCGCCTCGCTGGCGGGGAGCACCGCAGCCCTCCGCGCCGGAGCCGCGCCCGCACCGCGCACCGCGCCCGCCCAGCGGGGCAGGGACACCCCCCGAGGCCACAGCCCCCCGATCCGTCACCAGTGACCCTTCCCCCGGGACACCCCGGGACGTGGGGCTGCCTCTCCTCCCGGCACTGAAAGGCGAGATCAGCCCACGGAGTGTATGGGAAAGACTCCCATGCCGCGCTCCGGACGGGGCATTTTAGGCAGTCCTGTCCCGCCCCCCCCCCAGAGCACAAAATGAAATTTGAACTATGGCGGTGACAGAGCGGAGTGAGGGGGAGCAGGGCAGCCCCCATGGCTCTGCAGCTGCAGGTTGCTGTGGGACAGCAGGGCTTGGGGGTGCAGCCGCGCTCCAGGCGCACCGCGCCCCGCTCCCGCCGGGGACCAGGGCGAGGGGCGCGACCCCGGGGCGCGGGCAGCACTTACTGAAGAAGATGTACTCTGTGTAGCTGCTCCAGATCTTGTCGTCCCTGTACTGGTTGATGAAGGCGGCGGTGCCGGTGGAGTTGCAAGCCACCATGTGAAAGCCCGCCTCGGAGAGCCGGTCGAAGGCTTGTTCCAGGTAGGTGAATTTGAGGTAGAAGCGGGAGGTGTACTTCTCGGGGGGCCGGTCGGGGTCACGGCTCTCGTTGAGGGTCTCTCCGAAGACCTCCTTGGCCAGGGCGATCCTACCGCACACCATGATGCGGGCGACGCGGCGAAACTTGGCGTCCGCCTGGTTGTCCCGCACCGTGGTGTAGGAGCCGCGGTAGCCCACGGTGAGGAAGCCCGAGCGCTTGTCCAGCGCCGCCCGCTGAAGCCGGTCGCTGCTTCCCTGCGAGTTGCTATCCTCCAGGTCGCTCTGGCAGCCCTCGTCGTTGAGCGAGCTCTGCTTGGTGACCTTGGGCGACAGCAGCTTCACCAGGTCGCCCAGCTGGAAGTACTCGGCCTCCCGCAGGAGCCGCTCCTTCTCGGGGAAGTGCTCGGGCAGCGCCAGCTGCTTGTCCCGCAGGTAATCCAGCACGTACCTGAAGAGGAAGCCGTCGCGGTCGATGAAGAAGCGCGCCCGGCTGTCCCTGGGCAGCTGGCGGGCCGCCGCCGGGCCGCCCCGGCACGGGGAGAACATGGTGGCCAGCGTGCTGTCCGGGACGCTGAGCAGCGTGGAGTGCCTCGTCACGTACACCTGGCCCCCCACGTTCAGCTCCACCACCTCGGGGAACGGCGAGCCCGACGGCCCCGACACCATGTCGCTGATGGGCAGGATGCTGCCGCCCGCCTCCTTCAAAGCCATGGCTGCGAGCGGGCGGCCGCGAAGGAGGGTCTCCCTCCTAAAAAAGCCGGCCTCCCTCCACCCCTCCTTCCCTCTCCTCCCCTCCACCCACACCTCCCTTCCTCCTCCTCCTAGTCCTCCTCCTCCTCCTCCTCCTTCTTCTCCTCCTTCCCCCGGCGCGCCCGGAAGCGCCTGGACGGAGCCGCTGCTCCGGCGCGGCAGGACCCCGGCCCCGGCGTCCCCTCTCTGCCGGCGGTGGGACGGGCTGGGCTGGGCTCGGCTGGGCTGGGCTCGGCTGGGCTCTGAGGGCCGGCCCGGCTCGACCCGACCCGAGCGCCCCCGGCCCTGGCTGCTCCGCCCGCAGCCGCGCTGGCCCCGGGGCCGAGCGCCGCCGGAGCCGCTGCCACTTGGCAAAAAGCGCTGCCGCGCTGCCAGGCTCGGCCCAGGGACGAGCCAAGCCCCTACCCGGCTCCTCCCCTCGCTTCGGCTGGCTGCCTTTGGTTTGAAATTGGTTTTTTTCCCCCCTTTGAAAATCTCCCAGCCTCCCCAAAATGCTTCTGCCTCTCTTACACTGCCGCTCCGGTCGACACTTGCAGTGCTAGAATGATGGTCGTCCTTCCAAGAGTAGCATCCTGCAGGATGCATATGACAGCATTTTCCCTATCTTCCCTCTATCAGCATGTCTTTAATAAGAGTGAAGAGGGCATTTAATTGAGTGCACAAAAGAAGCCAGCGTTCAGCTGTGCTGGTGGCACAAATCTAATGGGTCCTGGTGGGACACAAATGCTGTATTTGATGCGAGGCTTCACTGTGGCAGGGCACACTGGGATCTTGATTTTCAGAGAAGTTAAGCATGCTCTCTAGATTGACAATGGAATTGGGGTGATTCAGAGCAGAAAAAAAAGTCAGCTGCCTTTAGGATCCAGATGACAGACACTGATTTGGAACACATTCCTGTCTGGATTCTTGGCTGTGAAGCACCGCAATTTGTACTCTATTTAAGCAGTAGAGTTTTTAATTTTTATCTATTTGTTTCTAGCAAGAGCCGCAGCTCACCTGCATCCAGATTTCTGATGCATGTATTTCCAGGCTGTGCCGCTGGAATATATTAGAGCCCAGATTTGTGCTCATGCATTGGCTGAGAGATGTACAATTGCTTTTGCCAGTAAAAACCGACACCTAAACCTGACTGCATTTCTCTGACTACCAGCACTAGCTCTAAGTGGGTCTGTTAAATTGGGTGTTTCATACATGGGAACATTTTAGCTTTGCTGTTTTTATAATCCTTTAAATGGTGAGGGTTTGACCATTAATTGTGCCACATAGGCAGGAGCCCAAGTTGTTCTTCATTTAAACAAGGCCTGGGGTTACAAGTCATCATTGGTTTGCAGGTTGATAGCTGCAGTCTGTCATTTCCTCACTAGTGTGCTATGATCAAGATGACCAGCCATCCAAAACTTGGTCAGGGTCTCTAAATCACTAGTGAAGACTTCTCTGCTTTAAAGCAGTAACGTACACATCTACAGCACTTCATCTGACCCGTCTCTTTCAGGGTGGAAGGAATCTGTCCATGGTGCTGCTTTCCTCCATTTGCTATACACTATCCTAAATCTGTGATTAGAGAGCGCTCCTTTACCTTTTATGGCTAAACTGAGAAAAGACTCCTAGATGTGTTATGCTTCAAACATTAGAATTTTGTGGAAGTTAAAGGGCATGCAAACAAATGTGCAGGAAAGATTTCTGCAGTGTCCCTCCTTGACCACTTAACTACTTACTGAAACCAATTAATAGTTTTGAAAAAAGAAATAACTGTAAGAAACAAAGTAAAATTTTGTCCCTTTCCTTGTTTGTTTTGTTTGAAAGGCCAGAAGAAACGTTCAAACTGCTGGTCAAGAAAGCAGGGCATAATTGTTTATTGACAATTTTGCCCTATGTTTCTGTAGGTTTAATTCCATGGGATTTGAGAGGAGTCAGTTTTCATCGGCTTGCTCATTTCTGCAGGGGATATTGGTTTTCTCGAGGACTCAGATGAAATGTTTCTACTGATTTCTAAGAGGACAGATGTCCTGTCTGCTGTCTTTTGTGAAATATAGAATAATAGTTTGCCCATGTCTAAGACAACTCACACCAGAGTATTGCATGGCTGTGACACTGCAGCACCACACTTACGAGCAGCACTGAACTGTTCCTCTGGTCAGAGTGGTGTCAATAACAAGACGATAATTGCATTTGTTCCTCCCCTCCAGAAGCCCACAGCTGCAGCAGAATTGTATCTTAAACATTCTCTCTGGTAACTTGTGTTTGCAAGGATTTGTAATCTAAGAAAACAGTTTGACAAGACAGAGTAAGATTGCCTTTCATAATTTGCCTGTTTGCCAGTTTGTGTAGAAGTCATGTATAAAAAATATTAATGTATTACTTATTGAAGTAAGAAGTTTCTTCTCAGGATTATCAGTGAAAGAAGGGAGAATCTGTGCTGCATTCTTCCTAAGTTCAACAGCACTGTGACACTTGAAAAATCCATACACCAAATGTTACAGTCACTTCTACACTAAACTCCATATGCTGGTTATTATTAGGTCAGCTCATGGTTTCCTCTGTAAAGAAGTATAAGCTAGGCCCATAAATGTCTTTCTTTGAGTCAATGAAAATAGCCCATACAAGCTCCAAAGATAATTTTATGTGAGAATGGACAGAGAGAACTTGTTCGTGCTCTGTGGAGCAGGAGCCATCTTCTCACAGGTTTACATTACGTAGCAACATACTGCAGTGCTATTTGAGTAAAGTCTAAGGGCACTACAATGGAAAAAAGTAAATCTGTAAGTACATAAATGTCCTGCATGGCTTTATGATGCTGTATTCTATCCCCATTCATCTGTTTAGCTCAGAAATAAGTTTAGCACCTTTAAAACTAGATCTGAGAGTGAAGTAGGGGAGAAGGAGAAGTGGTAGAATGTCTGAGGTGATTATATTCAAAACATATTGAAAAGAGCTTCAGCTCTATTAAGACAATAAGTAAATATCCTTGAGCTTCAGACATGTAATGGTTTCTGATGTTTAAGCAAAGAAAAAAATGAAGGTGAAAATCTGACATGGTCTGTTTCTTTATCTGTTAGGAGTGATTTGAGATTGAGCTGAAGAATTCCCTTAGGTAGGCACACTGGTGCAAGCAGCAGGCTGTAGCAACAACAATCCTTTTGGAAGCAGCATGGGAGGGACACAGTCAGGATAAGTTCCTTAGATAAAAAACTGCTTTTCACTGTAATCCTTCCTGCCCTGAAGTCAGTTGGTGTGCTGGTTTGACCAGTCTACCTGATAAATCTCAACTAATCTGAGAGTATCATGCTGAGAGGAGACGAAAACAGAAAAGAGGGTCAGGAAGATCACCTGGACCACATCATGTTGGTCAACCAGGTCATTCTAATGAAACATTCATGCAGATAAAAGTATGCATTTACTGCTGCTCAGACAGTTCTGAAATGGAAATTAGGATATCAGGAATTAATACATTTACTTGGCTTACTACTCGGCCAGGTTTTGGACTGAATTATCCAGGTAAAGGTAACCTCCTTACATATAAAAATGCTACACTAATCTGTTGAGAAACTGTATTTGATAAAATTGTTAAATAAAACAGCATTTCTGAGAAGCAGAGAGGTGAAAGTTAGAGCTTTCTTCATGAGAGATTTGTATTAGGGACACTCTGGAGTGTGATTTTAAAAAAAGAAAAATCATTCACTAGTGCATTACGAGCTGATTGGATGACATGAAATAAATTAAATTGCAAAAAAAAAATCTTGTTTCTCTATGAAAATAAACAGGCAAAGTATAATGTGTAGTAAAAGAACAGATACTCCCATAGAGAGAGAATTATAAAAAAAAATCTGTGGTCCCAGCAAGGAAATAAATTAAGTGAACTTTTTTAGTAAGGAGAAAATTCTTCTGGTAGTCTCCTGGTGAAGTCAAAGGGACTTGGTCCTTTGTCCTGAGTTGCAGGATCAAGGAAAAGAAGTTCCTGCAAAAGAAGTTCCAGATGATTACTATAAGCAGGTCTGCAATAATTGCAGAAATCACCTAATAAGCATTTAAGATCATTATGTTGTCTTTTAGTCAGTCATCAGCTCAAAATAATGATAATAAAATTGTAGACAAGAGTGTGAAAAACTGCCAGCAGAATAATATTTCCAATATTGCTGTACTCCGGCCCGGTAAGCCTAGAAGTCTTGGCCACTTTCACAATTCCTTCTTTCCTTTTGGTTGTCATTTCTGTCATTTTCACAGTTATTAATAGTTTCCTGTTAAGAATTCTTCCTGTTAAGATCTTACTTGTTTCTCTGCTAGCAACAAAACATCTTTCCAAAGCACTGATTTTTCTAAAGACTTTGAGCTTGTCTATTTTCCATCCACCTACCAGTCAACACTTCAATACATATGTTATGTTTGTTCCTTATTAGCTCCTTCAGCACATTTTCCTTCCAGTCCTAGGATTCATCGTTTTTAAACCTTAGATGTATTTATATGTAACATTTCATTATTCCAAAATGATTGGAATTCTGTCCTACAAGAATTTAGAAATGTTTGTATTTATATAGTTAATTATCAGAGTTAAAGAGAAGCACACATACATGTAGATGTGCTGTGGGAATTTGTACCTTCAGGACCTAAACAGCGTTGTATACATTTAGGTTACAACTACAGATTATTTAATTGCAGTACTGGGACTTAAATCAGAAGAAATTAGCCTGAAGGCCTGATTCTGGGAATCTGGGAACTTTCTTTACAGTCCATAGTAATTCATAGCTCTAATTTAGGTTGCATATGAAACATAGCAAGTAGTTATGGAGGTTTTAAAAATGATGCATTCTCAGGGAAAAAAAAAATGGCCCGGTGAGAAGTTTTGTTAGCCAGGTTAATCAAGAAAGAATTTAACAATTTTTACTTCCTGAGGACTGGAAGTTTCAGTCACTAATAGTTAATTTATCTGTTTTCTGACAGTATTTACAGAGGCTACCACTGTGAAGTCAGCTCTGTCATACTGTGGCTGTAGTGATTTGCTTGAATTATTCATGATAACAGCTGCATTAGCTTTACCTGACAAGTTCTTTGGGTCCAGAGTCACTTTTCACTTATGGAAGTTAAAATGATGCCTGTGCTTCCATACTGTAGCAGTTTAGAGTATTCCCTACACTATGCTAACAATACCCAAGTGTAACTAAAAGAAAAAAGGACCACAGGAATTATAAACCAGCCTACCTTTGTTGGAATATTTCAATTGCTTTTATTTACCCAGACATATATGAGAATACTTTGATATAGTATGGCATTTATTCCATGAAAGTGCACAGTTTCTTTTTTCATCATTAAGCTTAACACTCAGAATTAGCATTCCAAAAATATTTAGTCCATAGCTCCTTTTCAGAGCAGAACTGTGTCTTCTATGTAAATTTACAGTAGCCTAAATCTGACTAAATTCTAACTTCAATGTGTCAAACTCTGCATTTAACATATTCTGCCTATAAACACCCCCATAGCAAGAATCTGTTCACTTGCTGTTAATTAGACCTAATAGCCTGAACAGTTATGCAAGTGCATTCCAAGTATGACAATGACATTTTTCTCACTTTTCTCAGTGTAGGCTGTATTTAGCATTAGAATGTACTATTTTTTTCCTTCTTCATTCATTTATCTTTTTGAAAAAACATCTTTTAGATGTTGATCAACGTGAAGTCATTTCCACAGAGGTACTGCTTATTGATGTTCTGCTCAGCTGCTCATTTCTTTCTTATTCTCAAGCAGCAATTTACCAGAGCCTGCTGAAATGAACAGCTTGACAGAAGAAACATACATACATATATATTTATATATATATGTATATGGATATATATATTATCATATGGTTTTCTTATAGTGAAGTTAGGCTTGGCTTTTCAATGTGAAGACATATAATATGGCCACTTGCTCTAGCAACAGTTTTTATGCAATTACACACCCTTTTGCTGTCATCAGAACAGGAAACTCATATTCTCTCACTGCCACTTCTTTGAGAAGTTAAGTTGAATGGAATACAGAGACCTCAGGTAGTGAGGACATAGGTGCAGTGGTACATGCTTGTGTTGGAGCAGCTACAGTCTGACTCTAACTGTTTTGTGAATACGGATTTTGATTTTTCTGTATTTTGATGCAGTCTACACAATCACAGCTCCTTTTGGTTTCAGCTTGTGTTTGCAGTGTTCAGGAGTTCTGACAAGTAGGCACTTAGTGTCTGAGTGGGTATGTATCTACAGTCTAGCACACAGAAATGAATGCAGAGTGTGTATTTCAGGAACTCCCTGCAGTAGTGCAAATTATGGCTTCTCTAAATTCAGTATAGATTTTTCCTGTTTGCTCTAGGTTATCTAATTTTGGAATAGATGATCATAATAATCTTTTCCTTTTCATTAAAGGAGAAAATTTCAAAGAAAATATAATACACAATGCTTTTCTAGTTTAATATTATGCTTGAGTTGCTAAATGCACAAAACCAAGAAAACTCATTATTCTGGTAATACCCTAAGTTGCCATATTGTACATCAATGTTTCTGTTGGCTAAGGGAAAAAGGAAGAAGACATGTCTGTCAAGGCTCTGATTCTGCAAAATAGTTAGGGCCAGATTTAAACCAGGATATTAAAAAACCTTTCCCAATTCACAAAATTTAATATTATTGAGGTACCTAAACTAGAGGTACTATTTTGGCACTGGACATATAAACATTTTTGCAGTATCTGAAGAGCCCTATTGCTCATGATAGTACTGATTAATGTAAAAAGTATTCATATGCAATGCAGGATCAGGGATGATACTGTGTCTTTGTTTCTGTGTCAGTTATATTGCTGTTCTGTTAGTATAAAATAGTATTTCTATAAAGCTTAAAACAATAATTCACAATGTTTTAGAGATTACTGTCTACCCATGTCATTCGCAAGAGACAAAATAGCATAATGAAATATGATTATTTGTTTGTAATTTCCATATATTTTTATTCTTTCTTTGCGTACTTGATATTTTCCTCCTGATGTTCCACTGTAAAACCAAATCAGAATACAAAGAATTTCTTTGTCATGCAGAGGGCTGCATTCACAAAAGAAAGCTGCAGAAGGTATTATAATGATAAATTAATGATAGCTTTAAAAGAAAAAATGTATGGAAGTGACAAAGCTCCAAAGAATGGCACAGTAAATTAACACATGAAAATGAAAAAGTCAGTAGTACTAAAAATAATGTGCATTTGATTTTACAGCCAACCAAATTGTTATCACTATCAAAATAGTATTAGCCCATAAGGAAAAAATAATAAAGTGAAATTCGTAGAGGTGTCTGTCTCCCACACTTCAGAAGACAATAAAAAAGTCAGGAAAATAGACAAAAAATATACACATAACACAGTTAAAGACACTTTGGTTCAAATGCTGTACCATATTATTTTCCCTTACTGTCATGTTGATAGTTTGAAACTGTTCTGTGTTGTAACTGGCAAATTTTTTTTAAGGCTATAACTATAGCTTAAAAGGAAAGAAGTCAAAACTACAGAAACTTGACATACTTGGTCGCACAAAATGAAAGCTGAGAAGAGTACAATTGCTGTACATGACTACAGTATGAGTTCTGAAATCCTGAATGGCCAGGCTGGCCCAAGGCCAAATAAGCTGAAACTGATCCTAAATACATTTATGCTGGAGACAGGAAGGAGATCAGTTTCAGAAGAAGTTTCTGACCCTCATACTTTATTGCTAGAGTCAAAAGGACAAAAAGAAAAGAAAAAAAAAAAAAAAAAAAAAAAAAAAAAAAAAAAAAAAAAAAAAAAAAAAAAAAAAAAAAAAAAAAAAAAAAAAAAAAAAAA